>BSBK01003845.1:602500-847500 GCA_027943335.1 Chamaecyparis obtusa | reverse complement strand
CTAAGATTGTTTATCGGTTCAAAAATATTATTGTGTTGTACTTTTGATTAACATCCATTGATTGGATGTGAAATTCACAAATTTGATTATATTACCACTGGTTCTATTTCAAATTCTAGAAAAAATGGATATTTGACATATGTTCATAAATTTCAGTTAACACCATTTTAAAATAACACATCAGTTTATTTTTACACATTGAGAATATCATCAATAGAAATTGAACTGAAATTGATATAGGTCATAGGAAATAAATGCCCCAGCTATTTGTTGTCTTTTGCATTTTGAGTTTCTTATTACAATCAGGAGAAGAATATTACTCTCCAAATGGTTTTGGACAATAACATTTGTACTTCCTCTTCACAAATATATCTTCCCTCATCTTGCTTCCTATTGATACCGACAAAGTAAATCTAGGCATTTCTGCCATGTAATGGGAGGAAAATGATTTCCTAATTGATGTGTCTAAATAATACATGTAAGAACCTTTTCTTTGATATTTCTCACTAACCCTTTACAACAGAAAATGTTTACAAAAACTGGCATGTACTTGCATGAGGACATTATCTATTACAGAAATCCCACACAGAAGCAGCTGGCAAGCCACTCAAAAAGTAGTAACTGATAGCAAGTGGGATAATGCAGATGCTTTAATAAACCACTATCTTCTTTACTCAAGCAACATTTGGTTCATCTGCTCGACTGGGGCATGTTTGGGAACAAACTATCTCCATTTAAACTCAAGTCTCTGGAAGCAGTTATATTCGTCAGTGGAGGAGATACACCCATTGGATCTGCAATAACTTTATGCTCACTGGAATTTCCATTTCTCTTCAATTGGGATACTCTTTCCAAAATTGCATCTACCCTTTTACCAATTCGGGAAATCAATGGGTCTATTTGTGGACCTCCAAGGAGTTGGTCACCTAAACGAAAACCTTGAGATGAATCAGGAACTTCTCTACGAAAGAGATCAGTAGCTTGAGAAGCTCTCCACTTGTTAGCTAAATTAAAACCTTGGACCATAGATGGATGCCCTTTGTTGTAAAATGAGGAGTGAGACTACCTTGCCAAAGGTGGCAATGAACTTACATTTGAGGGGTAATGCCCAACATGAGTAACCTGGTTTCCCAAGTCTCGTAAATGCAAGGCCATTGACAAATAGGCATTTCTAATAGAAATATTTATGGTGCTAGAAT
Source organism: Chamaecyparis obtusa (assembly GCA_027943335.1). Classification (NCBI taxonomy): domain Eukaryota; kingdom Viridiplantae; phylum Streptophyta; class Pinopsida; order Cupressales; family Cupressaceae; genus Chamaecyparis; species Chamaecyparis obtusa. The sequence goes on along the minus strand of BSBK01003845.1, from coordinate 846,301 downwards.
GAAGTGCATGACCAAATTCTTTGCCTGCTAATGAACCAATTTGAGGCTTCATTTCACATTGCTCTGTGGATAATTCCACAGCACTTGTTACTTCTCTATCTGAATTTTTTGTGTCAGTGTACATGTGCACTGAAGAGCTTATGTCACTACTTGAGCTACTAGCAAATGGTGAGTACTCATCATCATCATTTGACATAGGCTCACACACATATCTTACTTCTTTCCTTTGCCACTTTCCCCTTTCTAGCTCTTCCTCCTTATCTGTAACTTCTATCATGGGTCCAAGAAGCTCTTCCCACTCTTTCCCATTAACTGTGGGCTTTGTCTCTTCATCCTGAGTAATTTGCATACTTTGGATGGCACCAAGATAACCATTTTCTTCTGAAATGTCCTTTTCTCTTACATTAATCTCTCTAGTAAGAAGATTTTCTATATCTTCCTTTGTATATTGAATAGATGTAGCTGCAATCCCATGCTCATTAAGAATATTCCTTGCATTGTTGAGTAATATATCATGCATTTCCTTAATAGTTTCATTCTTAACAGAATTCACAACTAGATTTTCCATAGCCAATTTTCTTCTTGATCGTAGCAATATTTTCTCCTCAACTAAACATTTTGTAATCAATTGATATACAATCATAGTTTTCTCTTGGCCAATCCTGTGGGACGTGATTGAGCCTGTAGATCCACAAAAGGGTTGAAATTTGGATCTGGTGGAAGAGTATTATTAGCAAGAAGTCATTCACTAACATCTCATTTGTATAACAACTAAATTTGGATTATGTTAATTCACCATCCTTTAATACAAAGATGTCAAGAACATCTTTTTTTGCATCATCTACAAAATCTTTGTAATTGCTCCATAACTGATACCACATATGATCTTCAATTTTAGCATCTTTTATTAGTTAATTTAAGATTTCCTCCATAGGAATGAAAAGGCATGGAGAGATGGGCCAACTGTTAGTCATTGCGTTGAAAAAGTAATTCTTGACCATGCCACTGATGGGAGTCATTTCAATCTTATTTTTGGACTCAGCACCCCATTTGTATCTAGAAAGAATAAATTTTTTTTTCAAAGTCTTTGTAATTTCTCTGTGGCTGGTAGCCAATTGCTTATTCACTTATTTTTTGCTTCCTCAATTGGTCAAAAGCTGTATGGATACATGGCATCACACTGTCACCATTCTTGTCTGGAAATAAAAGTCTCTGACCATGCCACAGATGGTCACTGTGAATTTGGATGTTGTGGAGCAACTCATGCAGCATCATATTTTTTGAGAGCTCAATTTAAGGGCAAAGAAGACTGTTTATTTTAGTTTTACATAGGATGAGCATGCTATAGCACGTGCGCCCTATGTAAAACTAAAAAGTGTTATGCATACTCTTAAATAGGGCGTGCGCCCTATGCAAAACAAGAAAAAGGGAGAGAGAGAGAGAGATGAACTTATAGATGTAGCAAGTGAAGATAATTGATGATATACATTGTCAAAGAGAGGAGATTTCGACAATCCATGATAATCACCATTAAGCATTTCTAAATTTAACTATATTGTAAATTTTATATTTGTTTATATAACATAGTATCCTTTTGTTCTATTATGTTCATTCAGACAGTGTGATTTGAAACATTTTTTCTTTAATGATGCAAAAAAAAATTATAACACAATTAAATCCAAAAATGCTTAATAATGAATATACATTGTATTTATAAATAATTTTATAACTTTTATATATATATATATACATATAGAATGAAAATAACTATTAAAGAGTTCTTTGTAGTGTTTTTGGATTGGACTCTTAAAGAATTATTTATAGTATTATGGACTCAATTTCCTGTGCATTTTAGCAAAACATAGCAAAGAAACAAAATCAAACTTTTGGTTGAACAGCCTAAACAAAATCAGATTCTAAACTTTGATCATAGGTATGTTGAATCTGTTGGAAACCTAAAAAAAAATTCTTTGCATGCCTGCACTGGAGGTGTTTAGAAAATTCTTCACCGAAAACCAAAGCTTGCAATGGATATTTTTTAGAAATCCTTTTGAATAAAATTCAGTAGATGTGACCTAGAGATGTCTATCGTTGTATAGAGCATTGATATTATGCCTGGATCATCTTCGCACAAAAATTGTACAAAACAAATATCATGATTGTTGTTTATCTGACTTGATGAGGTAAGGATGGTATAATCGTCACAATATCTGAGGAAGATTCAGTAGCCAATATGCGTCCTTTGGATCAAAAAGATGATCTGTAAAACTTAACCTAAAAATTAAGTTCTGCTAACGAAAATGTCTAATCATAGCAAGGTATAGAAGCTCGGGAAAGGTGTAACGAATTAATATGCAAATATTTTTGTCCGTAACTGTATTTTTTGAATTTATTATGATATTGATCCATACTTCCCTTTCATTTCACTTGCTTTGCTCATTTTGCATTTCATAGGCCAGGATTTGACAGCGGGTATGACCTTGGTACTACCAGCGTTAATGATAAATTTTACCTTTTAGCTATTAATTTTTTGTCATTTTTCCTATATGATGCTTTTGTATACGAATTGCGGATATTCTCTGGGAAAATTTTCATTTTTTCTTGTAGGATGCCTTTGTATACAAATTTTGGAGAATCTCTGTTAAAGAGTAGGTAAGGATGGCTAAGCTGAGTGCAGTGGAGAGGGGGAGGACTAAATTGAGAGAGCTGAAGCAGAGAGTGATAACGATGAAAATATTTCAGGGCTTGAACAAATATGGAAATTATAATCTTCCTCCCAGAGCAGACATTAATGAAGTTTTTTGTGCCTTAGCAGAGGAAGCAGGCTAGATTGTTGAAGCTAACGGTACTACATACAAAAATGTGGTATGTATTTTTGGTGTACATTTTATTTTTCATTTCTTTTAGGTCTTTAAAGGTGGCTGACTAAATCTTTGTACTAAATGTCAGGGAATGCATGAAAATAATATGATTCCAAGCACGAGCATGAGTCCATGTAAACCCTAGATACATAGAAATCGAGGCTTTGAAGAATAGTTCACTAGAGGCGGAGAGAGAGAGAGAGAGAGAGAGAGAGAGAGAGAGGGTGAGAACATGAGAGAGAGAGAGAGAGAGGTGGGAGAGAGCATATGTGTGTGTGTGAGAGAGGGGGGGTGAAAGATGGTAAGAAGGGAAAATATAGAGGATAGGAAGGTGTAGAGACAGAGAGAGAGTATGGGGGAGGGAGAGAGAGGGAGTTCTCTCTCTCTCTCTCTATCTCTCTCTCTCTTCCTCTCACTCTGACTATTTCTCATCACTATTTAAATCTATGACTTAAATAGGGTGCACACCCTATAGGGCAAGTGCACTATTGAAATCTATGACTTTCATAGGGCGCACGCCCTATGGAAGTCATAAATTTCAGTAGTGCATGCGCCCTATAGGGTGTACGCACTTTGTAAGGCATTGGAATTTACCAATCCTAAGGCTTGGATTTTCCTTGGAGATCCAACCTAAAGGCTTGGACGATTCAAATAGGCCTGAGACATGTTTTCCAGCAGACATACAAAAAAATGACATCTTTTTTTGCGTGCTCCTCATCAGGTTTACTTGTGGCTCAAGAATGTAAAAATTAGATGACGTATTATTGCAAATTCTCTATTAGCTATCTAAGCATATAATTTATTTTGAATTCTGATAATGTTAATTTTTTCAACTCTAATTTCTTTTGTGTGTATGTCTATTTTTTGTAAAAAATCAACATGTAGTATTTTGGGCATAGATTTTGGCTCATTCACTGAATTTTGCAACAAGTTACATTTTTAGAAACTAGACTCCATTCTACACACTTTTAAAAAAATAAAATTTGATTTTTGATTAGTTTTAAATGATTTATAGGGGGAGCACACAAAAATTTCATGTTTTCAGGATGGGTGCACTTCGTAAATTCATCAAAAATTATGCATTCATCAAAAAATTACCAAAAAATTCTGAGATAAACGGCGTGGTGATAGCTAACTTCTCACTAGAGCGATTAAAAAAATTCAAAAAAAAAGTTAACATTTTAGGGGGAGCACACCAGACGCTATGTTATGTTTTTTGACAAAAAATAGGACCACTTTTTGTGCTCCCCCTTTTTTGAGGGCCTTAATCTGCACCATTTTCAAAATAAGTTAGTAGTTTAGGAACTAGATTCAGAGTATTACAACTCTTATTTTTGTCGCATCTTAAAATTTTGAGTCTAACTATCTTCAATTTCTTGAAGTTCAGAGTTTGCTGATTTTAGGAAAAAAGTGGCATCTTATACCCCCTTTTTGGTCCCCCATCTTTGTGCACTTACCCCTATACCCAAACCCTAATCCAATCTAATCTCGTTGATATATGCATATATATTTACTTTTTCTTCACAATTTTGTTTATGCATCTAAAAGTAAGAATGAGAAGATTGAACTAAACATGTAGTTTAGAGGGAAAATGCCATTTTGAAATCTACATCAATATTTAAATTTCTATTGAACAAGTTACAAGAGATGTGATAATCACACACATGTCAAAAATATTACATATGTACATTATACAATATTGAGAGAATCCTACATTGACTCTTCTTCTTCCTCTTCCATTTCTTCCTTAGAGACAAGATTTTGGTTTGTGGAATCCATCCTAGGATGTATTTCACGAGAATGGTCTAGTATTTTTTGACTTCTTTGAGGTGCATTTTGTCCATATCCAAAGGGGAAATTCCCGATAAGAGATGGTTTATTATTCTCCTGTATGCATTTTCTTGTACTTTCTTTAGATGCAATAGTCTTCAAGTCAACATTAGCATTAGCTATTTGCTGAGATGATTGTGGGGTTTCCCCCTTTGTAGGTCACTTCTTCCTACATACATATATTGCACATTCCTTTTTTACATCAAGAGGTGGTTGCGGGGTTTTTCCTTGTGTGGGTTGCTTCCTCCTACGAACATATACTACACCTTTCATTTCAAAAACACATTGAAATAGTAAAATAAGGACTTTATTTTTTTCTTCTTTTAAAGGTAAGAAACAAGTGATAAATTATTGGTTTGTTTAAACATTGATATGGATGTTTAATCTCCATGTCAATAGCATTAACATTATCTATTTACTACTTGATGCATCAATATTAAGATTTTTGTTGGACAAGTTACAAGAGATGTGATAATCAAACACATGCCAAAAAAGATTTTCATTTGTGCATAATATAATTTTGAGAGAATCCTACATTGACTCTTCTTCTTCCTCTTCTGGTTCTTCCTTGGGGCTGAGATTTTGGTTCATAGAATCCATCCTAGGATGTGTTTCTCGATAATGGTACAATATTTGTTGACTGATTTGGGGTGCATGTCATCCACATCCAAAGGGGAAATTCCTGATAGTAGATGACTTATTATTCTCCTATATAAATTTTCTTCTCCTTTCTTCAAATGCAATAGTCTTTGAATTGAAATTAGCATTGGCTATCTATTGAGAGGGTTGTGGGGTTTCCCCCTTTGTAGGTTGCTTCCTCCTACAAACATATATTGCTCATTCCTTTTTTTCATCGAGAGGTGGTTGTGGGGTTTTTTCTTGTGTGGGTTGCTTCCTCCTATGGACATATATTGCACCTTTCATTTATGGATCACATTGTAATAGTCACATAAGGTCTTTTTTTTGTTCTTATTTTAAAGGTAAGAAACAATTAATAAATTATTGGTTAGTCTAAATATTGATATGGACATTTAATATCCATGTAAATAGTTACCCATATGATTAGATGTTCTCAATGAGAAGCACAATAGGTTTGTCATAAGTTGTTAAAGAGTAAGCATATTGAAACTTTTTAAGGATTCTAACTTGAAGAAAACATATTTCTTTCTGAAGTTTCTCTTGTCTTTGTAGGTGTTGATGTTATAGCTTCGATCAGATAAAATGATCTTAATATTATGAGAAAATAAATAAATAATATATTAATATATATATATAATAATGGACATTACTATAAATCTCCTAGTCTAGATGGATTTTTAGTAGCATTCTATCAAGCATGTTGGGATTTTCTTGGGTGGGATCTTCTGGGTATCCTTGAAGAATCAAGGAAAAGTAAATCAATGCTTAAATACTTTAACACAACAAATATTTCCATCATACCAAAGATCAAAACCCCCAATTCATTTTCAGACTTTAGACCAATTTCTCTTTGCAACACCATCTATAAAATCATTACCGAAGAAATCTACATGAGACTACAACACTTGATCCCATGTCTTGTGTCACCAGAACAAGGAGGTTTTATTCTAGGTAGAGAAACTATGGAAGGAGCTTTAGTTGCACATGAGGCTCTTCATTCAATTGACATAAATAAGTCCTCAAATTTCATCATTAAGTTGGACATGATGAAAGCTTATGACAGAGTTTGCTGGGATTTTCTTTTTCAAGTTCTTCGCAAATTTGGTTTTGCAAAAGGTTGATGTAAATGGATACAAGCATGTATCTCGGGTGCAACATTTTTTGTAATCATTAATGGATCTCCTACTGGCTTCTTCACTTCAACTCAAGGGATTAGACAAGGTGATCTTATTTCCCCGGTCCTTTTTATTTTAATGGCTGAAGCTTTCGGTAGACTTATCCAACATACTCATGAGCTTGGGTTATGGAAAGGATCATTGTTAGGGGATACAAATATCTCAGTCACTCACTCTTTATTTGTAGATGACACTCTCCTATTTGGGGTAGCCAATGTTATGGAGGCTAAACAGATCAAGCTAATGCTAGACTTATATTCAGTAGCATCAGGTCAAAAGATTAATCCTCACAAATCTAAGGTTTATGTATTCAACTCTAATCAAGCTATCACCAATAGAATTGTTTCAATTTTGGGGTTTTCAGAAGATTTCCTCCCTTCGGTATGTCTTGGCATTCCTTTCTTCATAGGAGTTAATAAAACTAGTTACTGGATGCCTATCATTAAGAGGATTAAGGCTAGGATAGTGGCTTGGAAAGCTAGATGGCTCTCTCTTGCAGGTAAAATTCTTCTTATCAAAACAATTCTTGCAACCATCCCCAATTATTATCTTTTAGTTCTCAAAGCCCCTGCTTCAATTATACAAACCATACAAAAAAATTTGAGAGATTTTTTATGGGCGGGTAACATTACTAGAGACAAGAAAATTCCTTTGGTCTCATTTCATGAGATGTCTCAAGTCAAGGAGTCAGGGGGTGCTGGCATACATGACATGGAAAATAGGAAAAAAGCCTTTGGAGGGAAATTAGCTTGGTAGATGTATTCAAAGCCAAACTCCAAATGGTGCCAAATTATGCAGCAAAAGTATCTTGATCTTCCTTGTCTGATGCAAATCTTCTCTATTCAAAACCCCCCTAAAGGGTCAGCCATCTAGAATTTCATGATGGCATCTAGAGATATTATAACTCAATATGTTACTTGGGAGGTGAATATTGGTGACAAGATCAGCTTTTGGCGTGACTCTTGGAGTGGATCACCTCCCCTCATCTGTTCAACCTCCCTGTCTGAATTAGTTTCTTCTTCTGAAGAAATTTGGGGTAAATCACTTGTGGATTATGTTTCTGTAGTTTGTTTATTTTCTAGAAAGATTATTTGGAAAGATCTGGATGAGCTTCCAATCTCCATTCAAGATAAAGCCAAGTTTATGAAAATTTTGTCAGAAAGAGAGGTTTTCCTATCAGGTAAGGAAGATAAATTGCTTTGGGCCTTGGGCAAATCAGGTTCATACAGAATAAAAAAAGGGTATAGGATTATTCAGCAATAGGCTTCTAATAATAACTCTTGTCGTGCTTTTTCATTTTGTTGGAACTATGCTACACTTCCAAAAGCAAGATACTTTGCTTGGTTAGCACTAAAAAAGAGAGTTGTTACCAGTGACCGCCTTACTAAACTTAACATTTCCCAACCCTTCAATTGTGTTTTGTGTGATCATGAGGTGGAAGATGTAGATCACCTTTTCTTGAAATGATCTTTTTCGTACCACTGCTGGATGTTTGTACTCAATCAAGCTTGGCCAGAGCTCCACACCTCGTCACTTTTTCATTGCCTATGGAAATGCATACCAACAATTGTAGCCTGGGCACTTTGGTGGGAAAGAAATAAAAGGATATTCTGTAAAATACCTTCATCACTCAATGTTGTTCTAGTTGGTATTGAAAAATCCATTTCGGAAGTTGTCAATGCTAGTCATCAGAGAGTCAAATGCAATCCAGTGCTAACTATATGGGACAACTTTGTCATTCGGGAATGGAAAGACATCCACATTCCTATTGGATGGCTTTAGCACAACCAACATAGTCCTCCAATCAACAAGGATAAAGTCCACTAGCTCCCCCCTGCTAGTAGTTTAGTTAAACTCAATTTCCATGGCTCATCCCGAGGCAATCCGGGAAAATCTGGAATAGGGGTTGGTATAAGAAATCAGCGGGGTCAAGTTCTTGCCATCAAAATAGCCTCTATTCTGGCAAGAAGAAATAACAAGGTTGAGGCCTATGCCTTGTTTGCAGGGTTAGCTTTGGGAAAAAAAGGGGGTTTTCAATCTCTATGTATATTGAAGGTGACTCTATGGTGATCATAAACTCATGCATTAATCGGGAATCACATAGTTGGAAACTTTCATATTTTTTCCAAAAAATATGGTGGCTTCTTGATTCATTTAAAGAAATTCATCTTTCCCATACTTTAAGGGAAGGAAATACGTTGGTAGATTATCTTTCCAACTTAGGGTGCGAAGTACACACTAACTCAGCACAATTAATCTCTAATGGAACAAAATGAATTCAAGTGTGTGAATTTACCTGTGGTGTGAGCTCGAGCCTTTATATAGTTTATGGGACTGTTTTTATAAATTCAAAGTAGTTTTCTTTTATGGTCTGGTTTCAAGGTTTATATCTGAGCTTTGTCTATTTTATGGAGTTTCCACGTTGTGTTTCTTGCAACCATCTTCATGCCGAGCTGTTGCCTAGAAACTTTAGGGTGCTCTTATCTCCGTCTATCTTTGAGCTCCCGTTTCCTAGTCGAATTGACGGTCCTGAGATTGATCAAGTTTTCATGTGCCAATCTATGTTGCATTACAAGGCTATTCATAGGGTTATTGGAGAACATGTGCTTTCTCCAAGGGCCAAAATAGTTTTATTCCCATCACAATTGGTGTCCATTTTCTTATCTAATTTGATGGATCTTCTGCAATGGGTCGATTTAGTGTTCATCATTGCCAAAAAAATAATTCACCCAGAATTCATCTTGGATAATCGTCTCATGGGTGCCCTGCATATATATGATTTATGGTCGGGCAAAGCGCTGGTGGGTGGTCTTTTTTTCTCGCCATGACCTCATGTCAAGTCATGAACATTTAATGGCATCTAATAGTTTCAAATGGGCAATGCAAAAATGGAGCTTTCGAATTATCAATGTCAATTTGCAGATTGTGAGCCCTGTTATAGGAAAGGAAATTTCTGAGAAGATTAGGCGCCATGCTCATGCAGTATTGGATCTCTTGATCTCGCCTTCTCCATTGGCTCTACTACCTATCCCTCTAGTGCCTTCGCCATGCAGTGTTATGCCTAGTGGTGCTTCAAAGCAGGTCCCTGATCTCAATGTGCCCCTTTCACCGGTTCTTTCATCTTTTGAACTTCTTGATGCTTCGGTGTATCTTGCTGATTGGGAGATAGTGAAACCCCTGGCTCCTCCTGTGGGTTGGGAGTTGGCGTGGGATCATGTGCAGAGGTCCTCCTCTCTGATGCCTATGGAGGAATGTTAATTTCTCTTTGTTCTAAACTGGTTGAAATTCTATCATTTTTGTTACTGTCATGATGTATTAGTGATCTCTAATAGAGGTCTTTTTTGTGGAAAACACTCGAAATTGACATCCTTTATTGTATTTACCCTGTAAGTGGGTTTTTTATTGTAAATCTTTTAGGGATTTTGTGGTTTTCATGCTGAAAATCAAATGTAACAATCAATATCACTACTATACATGTATACGACAATGATTCTGAGGTTTCTTTCTAATTCTTCCACAGATGAGTCTTTGAATTAGTTTCTATTAATATAATTATGGTGGCTAGTCCACTTTGGCTTTTCAAAAAAAATGGACATTACTGATGAGAGCCAATTATGTTCCATTTTTATACCATATTTCATCCTATTTCATGCACCTTCACACCCATTCCTATATTCCATTTCCATTACAAATCCTATTATTTTACCATTTTATGTTGCATATGATTAGATATATATAAGTGGTATTTAATATAGTTTTTTGATAAAATATGAAAATTAATTATTGGTTGTATTTACTAATAAGCATTGCTATTTCATTTTTGGAGAACAATATACAACATGTGCTATGGAGAAGGAGAAAACAAAATTCCTACATCTGATGAATATACTTGGCAACAAATAATTCCAACCATTAATTATTTGTTTTGCTAAATATTAGCTATTTGGTTGTAACAACAAATAATTTATTTTTGTACTCATATGACATAAAATAGTATAAATTATTTGTTGTTGCAAGTAATAACATTATATTGTACGTAGGCCAAAAGAATGGCTAATTTTATGGCACAACAAATTCCTATATTTGTGGCTTGTTTTATTCCAACCCACAAGCCACAAATAATTCCAAAAGAAGTGGCAAGAGAATAGAATCATGTGCTACAAAATAGGGCTGGAAAAATAGGAGAAAATGCTATTAAATAGGGCTAAAAAAATAAATCATTGGTGGAGAAAAGTATTGGAGAAATAATGCTACAAAATAATATCCGTGAATAGAATATTGTTTAGAATTTGTTATATGCCCTTTCATTATATAAAGGCAATATTAAGGGGAGAAGCATATAGAATTTTGTAACAAAGAATTGTATCAAATTATTAATGAATACAATATTATTTTGCATGATCAAGACAACAGCGTAAAAAGGCTTTCATCTCACCTGCAAACTATGGAGCAAGGGCCCACTCCTTGGTGAAGCATGGTGATATTTATTTATTTTAATTGTTAATATTTGTGTTTTTTTATCTATATAATTATTTGATGTAATTTTAAAACTATGATAGTTGTGTGATTTTGTTTGATCAAGATAGTTCTAATTTATTTTAATAAATGTATGATTTTGATTAGTTTGATTTTATTTAAGATAGTTCTAATTCACTTTACTCATTGTCACATTTACAGTCCATTAAATTAGTTTAATAAAATATATATAGTTTGAGTTTAGTTTGAATTTTTATTATTATTAAAGTTTGGTTTTAATATTATTAATTTTGTGAGAGGTTTTGTTTTATTTTAATAAATTATTTTATTTTTTTGAAATTTTGTTGTGTGTAGCTCTAGTAGTTAGGAAGTGACAGTTTCTATCTCTGGAATTATTTTCTTTGTTGTAGGTTTCCTTCCTCGTGTTTTAGGTGCATCCATAATCGCTTAGCTCACAACTATCATCCCTTGATGGTATATTACCTGGACACCTTTCACAAGCTTACGCTCTCAAATTGACATGTATAAACCAAGCTGAATTCCATCATAAATTGTTAATTTTGTCTTATTATTTTCCCTAGTGTTGGCCTATCAATTACTACTATATATATTAATATACATATTTAACATTACCTCTTTATAATATTGAATTAAATAAATATCATTGAATTGAGAATATTGTCATTCAGATAATATAATATGAGATAATATTATTCTACATTATATATGCATATTTTTATTTTATTTTTTATCAGTAAAAGGCCGAGGCCCAAGATTTTTATTATTAATTAAATAAAATATTACATGCATACCCCGCTCGGTGCAGGCGCTGGTAGAAAAGAGCGGGGTCGAGAAAACCTTCAGCCGTGCCTGGGACTATAAGTCTGGATTCTAATACAAAATTATCGTGGGCATACCCACTACTTGATAAATATCGAGACTTATCAAAAGTAATTGGAGTTGTTGTTTACTTACAATTACATAGAAAAATCAATATGATTCATCATATACAATTTGATTACTGATATCATTGTCCCTATACGTGGATAGACCTCTAGTAGGATTCTCTGAGTGGCGCCGACCGATGTCAGAAACCTTTCACTATTCCTGCACCTGAAATGAAAGGCATACTTCTTCCTACCCACCTAATTAACGATCATGAAGAAATTTGAATGAGGCATAAATAAATTTAGATTCTTACCCTTTACCTTATTACCTTTCCCCGAGTGTTGGGCAAGTAAGGATGCCTTGATACCTATAAGAGAATAAAGAAATACCATCTACACACTCTAAAAGAAACCTTCAATTAAGGAGTTAGTAAGCCAAAATAAGGAACATGTATTCTTGATTATGTTGATATAAGTATTCTAGGAGTATAAAATTAGTTAATTGTTCCTACTAAAAAAAGATTAGATTTGCAAATTAGTCTACACTTCTACCTACCGGTAAAATAAGCATATACTCATATAAGCATGACTTATATGTCTATTGTATTATCCTTGTATCCTTAGTGCGAACTTATCAGCATGAGTTGTAATACTAATGTGAAGAAGTCACTATCATACTTCACTAAAGTATTTCTTCAAAATTGCAAGAGCCTAATACCAACAAGTAGAGGTTCATATAACCAAGAGACAATTCTTCTTAAAAAATTAAATAAACAGATATCCGCTTTATAAGAAGGCTAGACTTTAGTATACTAGTTCTGATTCCAGTATACTATATCAACATACCCAGTTTATGCTGAATCTCAAATTTAAAGACTATATCTTATATGATTACTTCCCCTTTTCATTTTGAGTTCTAATTAACCAAAGTTTCATATATCAAAATGAAAAGGGAAAGTAGGCATATACAATTTTAGATATAGTAAGAGGGAGCAATGGATATCCCTCTTACCCTATATCTAAAAAATTTAATCAACACTGATTCCTTTGTTGTACCTTAACATAATTACCACAGATTAACAGAGGGCCGGGAGGTCATATACTAAGGATCTTGATCAAATTAACATAATGATCTTAAGCAAGAACTGACTAAGTAGAGAACCATATCAAACAAAGGCTATAACACAGATAGTGGGGTGGCTGCAAGAAGTTGGGTGCCAATTTTTTGCAAAAAGTGGAAGTGTTTTTCCTATTTTTCAAAATTTATCTAAATTGATCTCAAAATTTGAGGCACTTAGAGATTGAATCTCGAAAAAATTCACTATTAGAAATTGTAGCACTTGGAGTCTACTTTTCAAATATATAATTTATTTTAATACCCACATGGTATAAATTATATTTTGATAGGCATATTTGAAAACCACTTTTTCAAAATCCCTGTTTCAGGACCATACCACATCCGTGTACAGCCACCATATTTTGACACAAATAAATGAATTTTTTTTAATCCTTTCTAGGGAAGATACCTAAGACATAGAATATTGATGAGAATATTTTTTCTTATTTTTTTGTTTTGTAAATTATTTTTTATTAATTTTTAATTAACAATAAAGCTTATTTTTCAAACCTCTCATGTACGGCCACCATAATTTAATATAATTTTTCTTTTTTTCAAAAATTCTTTTTTTAAAATTCAAAAGAATTGAATCTAGATTGATGACATATAATTTATTTTTAAAAATACTTAAAAATTAAAAAGTTATTAAAGTTTTAGTGAGTCTCACTATTTTACGTTTATGTACCACTATCAACTAATAAATAATGTAAAAATAGTAAAAATAACCATTTTATTATGAAATTTATATTTTTAGAATTGTGATAGTGAGATCTTTAATGGGTTTTTGTTTTGTCAAAAAAATCGATCCAGAAGGGCTTCAAAAAATTACGGTAAGCTTTAAAATTTTTATTCCAATGCCTTAGCCAAAATTTTGGAGGCTAAGACATAGGCTTGGTCTCACCAAACCTATCCCAAACCAAAAACTAAGGCAGAGTGAAAACTCCCACGTGCATATTTTAAGAAACGGGCACCTGTTATTTAAATTCAAAAAACGAGCACCTGTTTCATAAATTTAAAAATATGTGTTTAAAAAAATATTTTAAATTAAAAAAAAATTTAAAATTTTTTTTAGAAATGGGTACTCGTTTTTAAAAAAAATGGGTGCCCGTTTCTGGAAAAATGGGTACCTGCTTTTGAATTTCGGATCGGATGTCCGAGCCTAAAACGGGCACCCGTTTTTAAAAAATGGGTGCCCGTTTCAAGCGGCACAAATTTTCAAGCCGCGGACTTCCGCGGAATTGGCACCCAACTTTTTGCTTCTACCCAGTGTGAATATCCATTCAAAACTAAGTTGTTCCACCAGTGCCAACCAAAGGCTATAACAAAATATAAAAGTCAGGCATCAAGTTCATTAATTCTTGCCACATTTATGAAGCACTTGAAATTATAAGATGTTGAAGATGAACCATAAGTAGATTGTTACTGAAAGGCCATCCGAAATGAAACAATGAAAGGGCAGATTGCTTCTTTATTAAGGTTAGATCCACACCAAATTGCACCTATACAGCCTAACCATTCCTCCTTCAATAGAGTTAAGAATAATGTCATTACATAGGCCTAATCATATATGTATTCTTCCCCCTGATGTTTTGATTTCTATCTAAGAATTCCATTTCAAAATAACAAGGGAAGGAATACATATACTAATTTAAGTAAAACATTATATCAGAAAGAAAATTGATTCAACTACTGAAGATCAGCATGTAAGCATTGTTGGTTGTTGAGGCCATTCATAATGTTTCATAACTAATCAATTATAAATTATAGTTCAAACCTAATGGGGAGATTAGGAGGTAGGAGTTGTAGTGCTCCTCTAATTCATATTCGGTAAGGAACTAAAAAGGTAAGTAAACCTTTCATCACTTATAGTAAATTGTTAGTTGATGTTTCTAGATGTAAATATGCATAGACGTAAATATATAAATAATATATGTGGTTGTATGACTTTCATAAAGATATAGTTTAAAATGTTGTGAATTACAAACAATGTAATTTCATTTATGTAATATTTCACTTTACAAATCTAAAAGAAATATAATAAATATTTTTAAATTAAATATGTTATTGATAAAAAAGATCTTTATTATTTTTCTATGTATTTAAAAATAAATAAATACATATATATAATTTTAAATAGTTTTTACATATTTTAAATATTTTGATTATAAAATAAAAGCTTTATTTATTTTATTATATTCTTTTATCAAAAAGATTATAAGAACATTATTATAAAAATGAATTTTACAATAAATAAAATAAAGAAAAGAAAACTAAGCTATCATTATAAAAATAAAAATAAATAAATAACTAGGTTAAGGAATCTTATTCCTTAGTAAAGAATCTTAACTATAACTTAAGATAATCCTACGTATGAGGAATTAAATAGATAAGACTAAAAGTATAGTTTGTTAATTAATTTGAAGATCTCTCAATAACCTTTTTGACAAAAAGATTAATCAAATTTATTCATAGGAAGAAATCTGTTGGTTATGGAACCGTTTCAGTTTTCTGAAAACAACTATATCAAATGGAAGAAATAAACACAGGAGGGGGGGGTGATATAGAGGACAGGAGACAAGTTTAGAGGAGAGCCATCGATATTATGTGTTAATGAAGTGTAATATTAATATAATTTCAGATTTCATGATGTCTTTTTCTTTATATCTCTTGCTGTTCGAAATCAAGAATCTCTTATTAATGTTTAGTAGAAATTGATTGGAGAACTCATCATTAATGGAGTACTGTCATATGTTTTGGTTTCCTTTATAAAGAAAGGAAACCGATAGGTTGAAATGCACTACAAGTGAATGGAATTTCAGATATTGATAAGCATATGGATTTATTTTTTCACATGAGTAAATTTAAAATTTGGGTTGTGACTGTGATGTGAGGATTGAATAAAACTTTTGCCTCTAATCTGTTGTTTTATGACAGTCAATTTGAGTCTCGGTACAGAGACCGTAACTTTAAATTTAACCGTTGGATCTTCACGATTTTAAAATATGTTTGACAAAACCTAGTTTGGAATAAATTCACCGGAGCGATCGGGAAAATATAGTCTGGTTGGAAAGTTATAAAGGACTGAGTACGGCTCTATACAGAATGAATGTTACAGATTTCCAACAGAGCTATTTGCATTCAGTGCCGTGGGATGATCGGGTAAAGCTTGGCAAGAAGGTAAGATTGGATCCAATTAGTAGTATTAACTATTTATGTAATGTTTCATTTATTTCAATTATAGTTGAGAACTATAGGATACTAGTTTGCCAATTTAGGTATAATATTATCGGATAAAATAAATAGATATTCAAATATTATTAGTTGTAAAAATCAATTCTTTTAGGTGTAAAAGATAGGCTATTGACATTCTTTCATATTCTTTTTTTAGATACATTATTATTATTTACAATAAATAGAAGTAGTTATTATTGTAATATTTAAATAGAAACAAGAAATGTGTGATTACTCTTCGAATGTTAATTGTTAAAAATAAAATAAAATAAATACAATTAGATATATAAGTAAATCTCCTAAATTGTTGACAAATTTGTATAATTATTAAGGATATAGTGGACGCTAGAAGGTTAGATGTATGTCTAGAGATACATGTGTGTGTGTGTGTGTGTAAGAGTTTGTGTAATGGCCTCCAATGGACAACCCTTTATGATTAGGAACTAGAATGAAAGGTGTTTGTTACTAGATGACATAGATTTACATAAAGATGCACATAAGTATTAGGGAATTTAAATAAGTTGTATATATGTACTCATATATATATATATATATATATATATATATATATATATATTATTCTCTCTAGATGTGAGACTATATTATCTTGTATATTAATTTTTCTGTTGTTAATATTGATGTCTTGGGTTTCATTTAGGGGTTACTTATATTATTTGTAATAATATATGAGGTTAGCATAGTTTGAGATCAACCCCCTTATATGCTCCTATCTTTCTCTTGGTCATTTTGTATATTCTTGAATACTTTTGTAGATTTTATACATGTGCATACACTTATTGGATTGTGTTCACTTGTACCCTTATTCATATTACACATTTTTGGTAGTTGATATAAGTTTGTTCTAATAATTATATGCTTGTTGTGTCTTATTGTTATGGTTGCACACTTGTAAACATGTTCTTTGTAATATTAATAATTCTTATTTTAATTATGGATAACTTCTTAATCATTTGATTTGATTTCATCGTAACTAAGTTTACCGTTAGAGATAGAAGAGGTTTTAAGCCTATGTCATGATTTCATGAGATTACATAGGTATATTTTTCTATGATGATGCTATTAGTGATTATAAAATACATGACAATATCTTAGTGGGATATATGTATTTCACTCCTATGTTTTCTTGGAAGGAACTTTAGTAAATACTATGATTAAGGAGGTTTCATGAATACTATATCAGTGTGAGTTAAACTATGTTTTTGAGTTATGAAATTTGTATGAAGTTTTCAACTTTAAGTCTAGGAATTTCTCCTTGTTCCACCTAAGTGGGTGGCAACCGAAGGGAAAACTGTCTGGGGGACAAAACCCTAGAAAGGGTTGCGTACCCGCTTTCTTGATTTTACAAATAGATAGTCTAGAATGGGGAGAGTCGAACTACGAAGTCTCTGAGCGTGAACGTAGGCAAGGCCATCGATGATGAGCCCCCGAGGCTTAGGTCCAGTCCCTTAGGGTTTGTCTTTAAGTTTATAATGCAATGATTTCACTCCTTAATAATGATTCTCATAGCTAAGTTATCAATAAAACATTTATTTGCAATATAATATATCTAATGTTTACATCTAGCTGTTTAGACATATGTGTAGTTACAGGTGTTGGACATGGTGGTCATCATGTAAAAGAAAGTTAGCAATATTCAGGTATGCAAGAATAATAATTTGTTAATTGAGCAAGACTAGTAGTATAATCTCTTTATTCTCTTGACCTTTAGTAACATTAAATAAATCAAATTAGATTATGTTCCGCTACTTTATTGAAAAAAAGGTATTATATATTATGTATGACTTAATGAGTATAATGTCCTTGAGCCAAGGGTTCCTTGGTGGGGCATTACAGGAGTATAGATTGCAAAGCATATCATCCCCTAACCCTTTAAACGAATCATTCTGTTTAACACTCCTACTACATATATCCTTGGTGAATTTCAAAATGTAATCCAACAGATTCAAATTACATATGCATTACAGTAACACTTATCCTAAATATGACCCATAGAGTACTTAGTATAGATTGATCAAAATGCATCACTGAATCCACTGTTTCCACTATAAATTAAAGCTTCCTGAATGTACCATTGCTAACCAAACTTACTGTATATTAATAATATCATATACGTACATTTGATAATATTGTAACAGTAGCACTCATTATATATGCATATTGATATATATAATAATAATGATATTATTATATATATCAATATACATATACAATATATGTTTTATAAAATAAATAATATTAATCTCATACCGATTGATATCGGTTTAAACCAAATGAATGAGTCAGTATAATATCAATTTGTATCGGTTAGTATTAACATTGTTTTAATACCGATTTGTATCGGTCTTACACATTAATGTACGGTGTGTATTGGCTAAATACTTACCGATCCATTTTCATGTTGCATCAGATGGTATCGAGTGTTGCATATCGATCGATCAATATGATTACTTTACTAAATGAATGTTAGTCAATGGGTTTCAACGCAAGGTTATGATCAATGAAGAGATATGACTGTGTAGAGCCATGTCTCCGTAAGGAGACATGGATCTATAATGTCATGTTTATATAAGAAAAATTTAAAATCCATACATTCTTGATCATAATTTAATAGTAGGCACCAAAAGTGCCCCTTGCTTAATTGCTACTTTTGATCAATTTCTCACAATGCATTGTTTACTTTCATGAACCTTATTAAAATAAAATATACCTAATACAAGTGGAAAATATTGGTTGAAGGCTTAAGGTCGTGTAGCAAGAGTTCATAATGAATTTCTCCCCAAATGCATGCATGTGCCATGCAATAGACCTTCAAAATGAATCACTTTATGTGTGCAGACCTAGGGTCATATAACTAGAACATGAGTTTAGATTCTCAAGATAGCTCGACAATATTTAAATATGAATCAAACAAAATATTGATATATAAAAAGAAACTAGAAGTTTTGATCATAATTTCCCCTTAACCAATCATCTCAATATTTTTCTTCATCAAGATTTTGTCATCTTCAGGGGTGTACATTCAACATCTAGAGGAGAAACGCCCTTAATGAAGAAGAGGATTTGATTAGGGGAGAAGAAAGTCCTCATTATTTGATTTTCTTGATCTACTAGTTTATCAACTAGATTAGAGGAAGTTGATTGTCGTCGTATTTGAATCTTTTCCATTAGTCCCCAATTAAAGTTGTAGGGACAAGATATGTTTTCCTTTTTCTTTGAAATTATAATCATAATTAATTTCATTTGTCTCCCTTATCAAATTTCATAGAAACTGGTAAAGTGTTCCTTTTAAGTTAATTGTAGGCTTCCAAATAGTTAGAAGGATTTTTTTTTTCTATGGGAAGGATGTTGTAAATAATTAATGTAAAATGAATACCAATGCAATATCATGTTCAAATAGTCCAACTTTTTGTGCCATTTTTTCCCTTGGAATTCCGTAAGTATTTTATTTAAAATTCAATTAGGCACATCCATATTGACACACATTAAAGCACATGTTACAATAGTTTTTTTCCTGCTAGTAAATAAGGATGTCTTAATGAAGCTACTACTAATCTCTAAATCTTACTTTCTTGAAAGAAAATGGATGTCTAGGAAACTTTACCTATAGAAGATTTGAACCAGAGAGATATTGGTTGTGTGATGGAACTCTGGTAACAGTGATTTCATGTTAAGTTAGGATTTGACCCAAAGTTTGGATCCTCCTTTCAGGACTGTCAACTTATTCTCTTTAATTGAACGTTCATCCACATAATAGCCTTTTGAGAGTAAGCGTCAATGATAATTTCTCGGAAGGCACTAAGAATTGTGGATCCAATATCCCAAGGCCAAAAATAACTTAATTTATATGGGAGAAAAGCATCTTAAAATTATTAAAAATGTAAATTATGGGTCTAACTTTGAAGATATGGATGAGGAAGAATTTGCTTAAATTTCCTTATTAGAGGCATATAAAGGTGGGGAAGACTAGAACCCTAAGATTAAGATTGTGGTCATTTATCTCTGGTGTAAGAAGCACCTCACCTAAAAGCATATATTTCATGTCATTGATTAATTCATCATCTACTATTGTAGGGGGTTTTCAATTATTGATAATTTTTGGATAGGGGTTGCATAGTTTAAAATATGTACCATAAATCCTTGTGATGGAAAATGTCCCCCTAAAAATGTTGTATTTCCATAAAGACATTCACACAACTAACAAAAAATTGTTGAAGTTTTATATTTTCTTTCTATCACTACTAACAGAAAAACAATTTCAATAGGCCAAGCCATTTTCAAATGACGTGTAAAAGCTGCTACAATTGGTAAGGTCCTTATATTTGCTTCTTTATGGAACATAAGACATGTAATAAGAATATATATTTTGTCCATCCCTTTTAGAAGAAAAACTTATCTCCCTTCATATTGCTTTTGTCCCAGAATAGTGTATCCCACTTTTTTAGACAAGCTGATTTTTGCTTAAATAACATATTTTTAATAAAATATGATGATTTAAGCCTTGAGAGGTTCCATTTGAATGAATTAATTACAAATGGTTAGCTCAAAGCCTCTTAGATTAAAAAAATATTGATATAACATCTATACTCCTCATTCATACCTACAATGGAGTCTCCTTCACACCTATTAAAATACTGACAAAAAATCACTTCAACTTTATGTTTTGACAGATCAAATAAATCTATTTGAAAACCTATCTATGTAGTATGATGTTATTTGGAACAAACTTTCTAATGAATATAATTTTAATACATATTAAGTTCATTATCACTTTTAAATATTACTTTAACTAAACATAGGTTGTTTAGTCATTCAATAACCTGTCTCTTCAAGACTTTGGGAAAAATAGTAAATTACAAAAAAAAAATTATGAAAAATATGTAAAAAAAGTATTTGTGTTACCTTTCTATAAAAAAAATAAAAAATGAATTTCGATATACATAGATCAAGTTAGAGTGATCCAAGTGACCTTATGTCTAAATTATAGTTACTGTCACTTTAGAACTTAATAAACTATGAAATATTGACCCAAAATCAATGAAAACAATTACATCATTATCATATTTTAAAAAAAATTTATGTTGATTCAAGTGACAATAACTCCTTAAAAACACAGTTTTTCACACAAACCACTTTTTGAAGGAGAAGGAAAAATGAATTTTAATAAAATAAAAAATTTTGAAATATACTTAGAAACTAGAAAGAAAATTCTAAAATATTCTAGTTTACATCATCTTCAAATTTCTAATAGTTTTGCGGCAACAGGTGTACGAAAGTGAAAAATTTTCTCAGAATGTTGATCTCTGTGTCAAAGTTGGCCAAAAAGTGGGACACACTATTGTGGGACCATCCTATGGCTTATATAGTACAATCATCAATGTTACTATGAATTCAACAAAGTACAAAGAGCATTACCTAGACATATAGATGAAACTAAAATAGTGGTGATAAGAGTAAAGCACAAGTTACAATATGACAATGCATATGCACAAGGCAATGCTAGGCCTTCTTGTATAATAAATGCTTTAACAATTATATCAAAGACATGACTATATCCAAAATAAAATATATCAATAAACAAATATTGGGAAACTCTATTTGCCAGCCAAAAAGAACAAAACCATACACAAATTAAAATAGAAAAACATATGGATGATACTTTGTTTGAACATGATGAAAAACACATAATTGAATCACTTATACACTAGTTTAAAGACCCACATTCAATCAAAGACCTTGATACTTGACCATTATTGAAATTGTACCATCAAAAGGTTTTAAATCTTTTGGCATATTCCAAGATGCCTATTAAAAAGAAATGAATTTCTCAACACTCTTTTACAACTTTGCACGACTAGAAGACATTACAAAAAAAATTTCTATCAAAAAATAACGTAATAAGAGCTCATCCTTAAAGACAATGACTTTACAACACATAAAAATATTTTTTATAAAGACATCAAAATCATTATATAACAAATATCTTCAGTAGCATAGATCTCAATACGAAAAGCCAAACTGATTTAGATAAAAAGTTATTTACAAAAAAATGTGAGCATTTCTCATAATCTAAAAAAATATTACGATCTCCATTGAACTTTATATTTCTAAAGAGTATTCAAATGTCTCTTGACTATTTTGACTATTTAGAAAAGTACACTAGAAAAAATATACTTGCAATAATAAGACAACTAGACCCTCCAACTTTTTTCATGGCAAGTCGCCGATAAGATTGTTGTGAGCTGTCTCTATCTCACGCCTAAGAATATCTACATTCCAGCAATAACAAGTTTTACGCCATACAATAAACGTAAATGTTAAGGTAAACTTAACATTTTTTTTAAGCTGTTGTGCAAATTATATATATCTCTTTAAAATATTGAAAATGGACCTGCAATCGACAGTCGCAAAGCTGTTTAACTTGATCTTATGAAAACAAGTAAAATCTCACTTCTATCAGCCATCTTATCAAAGCCGGCACTTGCCGAGATGCTCTTCCTAAAATATAATATATCACAAGGCAATGGAACCCACTTGGCGTACACATTGTACAGTCGCTTTTAAGCTATCCTCTCCATCCTTGATTTATAGAAGCACAACAGTAAAATGAAAATCTTCCATGTTCTCATTTTTACTAATTCAAAAATTTATTACGTAGATCTACAAGCCTTCAGATCAGCCGCGAACTCTTTATCTCTGGACTGAAATAAATCATCAGACTAACAAAAGACCGGGATCCGGACAAAACCATGCAGGCTGCTCACCTGTTATTGTATTTTCTAAGCAAAGTAGATTTCACGTCACTCTGACGCCTATAGTACTGGTAAGGACTCAACTAGATCTTCTTTGGGTACTTAATAAACCCGAGGTGCGTGCTGTTACCACTCTGCTGCAGAGTTTCGGCAGTCTGAGTAAGGAAGCACGTTGAGGACTCCTGCCAATAGAAAAAACCAGCACACTTACAGTCACTCAAACACCTCCTCCTGCATTCAACCACATTTATTTTCCTTATTCCCGCAGCATATTTGCTGGTGAAATGCTCGGCTCCCACCACCTGGTAAAAGTCGACAGCGGTGGAGTTGCAGGCGGGAAGCGAGGGAGGAGAGCAAGAGGTGGACCAGCCTTGGAGCCCCTGCGGTTGAGGGCACGCCACGCATTGACTGTCTCCGCAAATCCCAAACGACCCACATTTCTTTGGCAGCCCACAGCCATAAAGTCCACCGTACTTGAACCGCTCGTACGTGATATCCCACGTATTGTATTCAATCTGGGGAGAGTATGTATACATTCTCAGATTGCCATCCCAATCCAGCCTGACGAACGACAATGTGGTGCTAAATCTGGGAGTGGTGAATGAGTACAGAGCGGTGGAGATTTCATCGGAAGGGAGCTTGCAGAGGTTGGGTGCCCTCATCGACGGCGGGGCAGATGAATTGGCGAGGCGCATTTCCATCATGAGAGAGAAGCCATTGTCGGGGTCGGGGTCGCTGAGAAAGGTTATACTTGCGAGGGGGCGCTTGCACGCGTGCGTGATGGAGTACAAATCCTTTAATTAGTTGTCGTAGTAGCTCAGCGTGTTGTACGGCAGAGGGGTGGGGAAAGCGGCGTAGAGAGCAAAGCCGCCAGCTTCCATGGCGAAGGAGTAAGGCCCCTCCGATCCGTCTTTTTCCGAGGCCCGGCTGATGAGCTTCTTCACTCCGCCTGCTTTCAACGACTGGCCCACCAAAAGAGTGTCCGTGGGATGATCGAAGCTCTGCCACAGGCTTCTGTTTCGGGCGTCATGGAGGACCGGATTTCCGTCGGTGCGGAGTTCGATCCCCAGGACGCCCTTGTGAGCAGTGCTGGTAGACCAGACGAGGGTGCCGTCGGCGTGGAAGAGCGCCAGATTTCCGTCGGCTGTGAAATTGAGAGTGCTTCCGTCGGGCACGGGGCGGTTTCTGTTGGCGGTCCAGACGATTCGCATGGTCTCGGCTTTGTTGTGGTTGCCCATGCGAATGCCGAGCGTGTAGGCGTTGGGCGTCGTGTTGAAGAAGAGCATCTGGAAAATGGACCCCGGCTGAGATGCCAATGGCACCGGTCGGTAGCCCGCATTGTATTCTACGGTGTAGTACCCCATTTCTCCTTCATTCACGTAGGAGAAGGGTTCCTTGGCGTAAGCCTGGACTAGTGCGAACATCAAAACAACGAGCACTGCCTTGGAATCCATGGCTAGAGAGAGATGAACTTGGAATACAGAGTGGGTTGGATCGATCTGTAATTATAGGTAATGATGTGGCGAAAGTAAACTACCTACTCATCAGACATTTAAATGATGGCCATCCAAATTTGAATATCCTTGCATTCAACGCGTATTGAAATTTGGTATGAATGAACAGCTCACTAAACTGTGCCCACTGGCAGAAAGTACAGAAGATAAATCCTCAAATGCGAAAGTCATCTAAGCAGCCGCCATGGTCAAAGCAGGGTGGCCGAAAGCAAAACAAGCACAAATGCGCATCGATACATACGGATAAATCTTATCCACATTCATGTACTTCAAATGTTGACGTCTACGATTTTTTTAAATTGCTTCCATAACTAATTACTAGAGTATTCATAATCATAATTGGAATGGCATAATAAATAGTTAATATTAGTTATACATATTTTATTTTATTTTATTTAAATTAGAAACTTTCAATTTAAAATATAATAATAAGAGAGATTTTTTGTTTAATATATATTAAAAGACATCGTGTAATAGGTATATAGATTTCAACTTCTTTTCATTAAAGAAAGATTATCACTTTTACTAAAATAGGAAGGAAGTGTAACATTTGCAAGAAAGAATATCATTTCAGCCTCATTTAATTAGGAGGAAAAATAAGAACAAAAAATAATCTTTTTTTTTTCAAGAGAGAATAACAATATCTAACTCCACTCGTTTACGAGGAAAAATAGGAGGTGGAATTGATAAATTTTTTTATCTAATAATAGAATTGATAATTTTTTTCACCTATAATTATATATTTTCTTATTAGCAAAGGATAATAGTAATATCATTATTAAAAATAGCAAAACTATTATATTTAATATTAACTTTTGTATAATTTAGATAATAATAACCTCTTCATTCATACTTATAAAGAAATATTATAAGTTGGGAATCTTTAGCTTTTTCATTTTACTATGGCTATTCTCAAATAAAATTGTTATTAAGATAGTTCAATATATTTCTCTCTTTATTTTCAAGATAATTTTTTGCTCAAATTTTTACCAATACCAGAACTACATCCTATTTTAGTAAATTAGAATTTATCTTGTACATTTATTTCTTAAATACTATTTGAAAGTAGATTTAATCTCTTTGAATTACAGTTTATAATACTTGCAAAGACTTCAAATTTTCTAATTTGCATTTGTTTTCTCTTGTGACAATAATAATAATTCTAGAATAGTTGATTACTATTTAAATTTTTCATTAACAAAAGCACGAACATTCTTATTAGGGTTTGTACTATTATTATTGTATAATTCTTTAGTCAAACGCTCACCCCCAAGAAGATAAATGTATCAAGATGCCTTTGGAACCATCATTGACAAGATGGTACACCTATTTTAAATTATAAGATTTCTTCCATGCAATATTTATTGATGTCCATTTCTTAGTGTAGTTTGATTTATCTTTACATTAAATGCAAATAGTGAAAGGAGTAAAGTGAACAGTGTATAGAGTTAAGAGCGATAAAACTAGTGGTCTAAGCATTTACTTATTCAGCTATTTCATGTACAAGCATTGGTTAGCTTCCTTATAGAAATTGTGACAGCATAAGAAATGTGCTCTAGTTACTAGCACTTGCGCCGAAAGAAGGTGCAAGGGGTACGCCGATAGGTTGTAGAGGTGAAAGCACTATTTACTAGTTATTCATTCCCTAAGCATTTGTAATTAAAAGAAAACTATCACCTTGCGATTTTTTGCAACTGGATTTGGAATCGTAGAGAGACAATGATTGTATTTTAATTTCAAATACAATTGAACTGTAGAATTTTTGAAAGGAAGAGGTTGATCCTTGAAGATCTTGTAGGCGAGGCAAATGAATAAAGGAGGAGGCATCCCCTTAAACCTTCAATTTTTTATATGGACTTCCGAGGTATTATTACTGCATTTTTTTTTATTAAATTCTATTTTTTTGGTGATTTTCTTTGGTGCGGTGGAAAAAATATGCTATCAGAGAAGGATATTTGAGAAACTTTAGGGTTTAATGTTTGTATTTTTGTTGGTTGTCTTCTAATTTTCTCGTTATGAGCAATTTTAGATTGCACACATGAAATCTTTAGCTTTTAAACCCCTGATATATTTAGATACATTTCACTTTTATTGTTAATAGCTTGAAGAAATTACCTGTAGGAATATTGATTTAGGTTTGTCGTATTTGAAAATAATTTTTCTCATATTTTCCCATTGGTTTCATTGATAGGCCACAATTTTTGTAGAGGTTTTCCACCTCCCACACCTCTCTAACACTATCAATGACCTAACGTTGCTAACAGTACTCACTGTAGTGTTGCCTCTTCTTTCGAATTAAGAGTCAAGTTTTTTGGATGGTATAATAGAAATGACGTCTATAACCAACCAACTAGATGGGTCTTTAAATATTTTTTCCTCTCACATTACATAGTTGTGCTTTCCTTAGCACAAGGCCTATAAGACCCAAGGGTTCAAAAAAAAATGAAGGGAAGGTAGGTCAGGCCTTGTGGCTCTTCTGGACCATAATATTTACTTTATCTTCTCTCTTTTCTTATATGTGGGGTTTGATGACCATTGTTACTTTGTGTGTCTATGCTTCCATCTACAAATATGGGGGACTTTCTATCAAACACTAGAGTTGCAGAATCACTTGGGAGAAACTTGTAAAGGTATTTGATGCTGAATTTATTGCAAATCAAAACATGGGTCGTTACAGAATCTTGCATCAAGAACAAAGCCTTCAATTGTTGTAATGGTGATTTGTTTAAATGCATAAGGTTGTAGAAACACAATGTGGTTCTTCTTTTACCAATTTATGTATTTGCAACCCCCATTTTGAAGGTCCTTGGACATCCATGCGACATTGGTGAATTAACAGGAAGGATTTCAATCTGGTTCATTCCCCAACACTTCTCATATGTATTCCTCTTTTCTGTTCATAGGTTTTTATAATTTGTGTTGAAAAACATTGTCATTGCATGGATCTCTGCAACTACTTTGGTGCTACACATTTTTCTAAGATGGTTGTTTATTGTTAAATTGGATATGGGATGATTGCTTCAACAATGACATTGAAGTTGGCATGGTGGTTGCCCATAATTTTCCAAATTTTTAGTGAGACTTACAGGGTTGCCTGCTGACATGGACAGGTTTGTCCAAAAATGTATTTATAAACTTGTCTTCTATCAAGCTCTTTGTTGCATTTGATGTCACGTTATGGTTAATGGCCAGTTCAATTTTTTGAAGTTATAAAATTTACATGTATATGCTACACATATAATATATATTTGGGTGTGTCTGAATAAAGATTTGTTCATACAATGCTAACATTATTTAACTTGTGAATAATTTAGAGAATTGGTATTAAAGAGGATTGATCCTCTTGACAAGAAACTGCCAAATTCACAAGTTGTAGTTGATTCTTTTTCTATCTAGTAACATTATAACAACCTTTTTTTAATGTTGGAGCTATGTTTTTTAAACCTTGATATACATTTCTTGCAGCATGAGCATTAATAAGTGGGAGATGATGACACCACTTGTTTTTTTTCCTACTATCAAGTATGTAGCTATCGTGTAAATTGTAGAAATTATTTCCTATATTGAAATGAAATGCAAGAATTATAAATGCCTTGGACACACCTTGTTAAACATGTGAGATGATTGAAATGACATCATTTTTTGCCCTAATGTTTGCAGGCTTATTCTTTTTAGCTTTAGATTAATTTATTTTGATATTTTGAAGATTGAATATATAGTTTATAATAACTTCCTAGCTATTTTGAAGGCATGTTCAAGTTCCAACAAAGCTTGAAATTGAATGGAATGTTGCATTTCTATTTGATAGGATATCATCTTCTCGATTGAAATAACTCCATAAATTTAAAGTACACTAATATTCACTCAAATTCTCAATTCATTATGGACAAATCAGCCATTGTAATTCTTTGTTTCTTTTGCAAGCATTGCATGTTTATTTTAATCTACACTTGTCCATATGTCTTGTCCTCATGAGATATGTGAGAAATAAGCACTGGGATGATCCTTGTAAAAGGAGCTTCTCATCTCAAAGAAAACGTATTCATTTCAGCTAACATTATGGAAATGTTCCATCGTTATACTCTAATATTTATGAAAAGCTTTTGAAAAATTTCAAGTTAGTATTATCATAGGGAATAAACAATACAATGGTTCAATTTTTTAAATTGACCCCTCTTACAATTTTTTTTGCTGAGAAGCTATGCAGCGAGTTGAGCACCCTATGTTGTGGGGTTTGTTGTGTTCATTTGGAGTTGCAGAAACTAATCAAATTTTTATAAAATAATAGTTGATTGCTAGAATGTGCCAAGGCTATATTGAATCAAGATGAAGGTTATTATACATTAAATCATGTATTTTTGGTCTACTATTTTTAAACAACAATCAATATCCAAAGATATTGGTAAGTTAATATCATAATGCCAAAAAATGTTGTCTTCTATTGTGCCTTGGACTAATTATTGTATAGATTTGTTTGGTTTGAAAATGCAGTGTGAGGGTAGCCAATGGAGGTGATCGTTGGAAATGGCAAAGGAGATAGGTTTTCAGTGATTATTTCTGCAACTATTCGAATGTGATAGGCCTTGTTTTTTGTTTTCTCGTTATTCTGCTTCATTGGGAATTTTCTCTAGCCTTCACAAGTAGTTCCACTATTATAAATCTGGTCTCTAAACTATCTATTTTGTTGAGATTTGATGTCCTCTTTAATAGTACTTAGCCAATCCTGTCAGGTAAAGTAATTCAACTTTCCATTTGTATAAGTATTGATCATAATTTCAAAGCTCTACCTTTTCTACCTCCAACTTATTTGAATGAAACATGTCTTTGATAAATTGACCATGTTGGAAACGTTGTATTTGAAGACAAATCTAAAGATTGCAATTGCATGACAGTTATAAGTGTTGATATATCAAATTTAATTTCTACTTTTATGTGGCACTAACTCTGCATTCTTCCTTATTCTATTTTAGGGTAGCAGTGAGATCAGGGTGGCAATCTTATGTTTCTTTCTTATTTGGCATTACTATGTGATTGGTATCTATTTTGGAGTGATTCTTTGTTGGGTGTTTAAACTAGGGGTTTTGGTGAGTGCTACTTCTTTCAAGGAGAATAGGTTGTATTATAGAATGAAATGAAATTCTTATTGATTTAAAAAGAAGATTATCTAGAGCTTATGGGACTGGTAAATCATATTCATGAAATGCTCATCTAAACCATATTTTAGAATCTAGATAGTTGCTAATACTCATTACAACACATTCTGGTGCAATGGCTAGGAGCCTTGAACTTTTCACAAATATGGTTTCCCTCATATCTTCAAATCTTTTCACTGCTAATTGTATACCTTCCTGCTCATGTCTACAATTGCATTGAGTCTTTCTACAAAATTCTTTGTAATCCCTCTAGTTCTAAAGGGGAATAAACTAAATGAAATAATCATTCAATCAATAATATTTTACTAATGTTTCACCCATTGAATCAAATCCATGGTTTTTATCCTATCAATATAAAACTAAAATCCCAGTACGATTCAATATATAAGTTTCCAAAACTATTGTTTAAAAGATATCATGTAATAGGTATATTATTATATTGTGATAAATTTTTAATTTTTAATATTATAAGTATAAAAACTAAGGTATATTTTTATTATAGTTTTATATATAGTTTTTATATATAAAACTATAATAAATTTTAAATTTCATATATAAAATTATATTATTTTTAAATTTTAAATTTTATATATAGTTTTAAAACAAATATTATTTATTTTAGATAAGTAAAAAATATAGATATATTTTGAAGAAAATTTTAAGATATTAGGTAGCATGGGAGATGAGATTAAGTCAATTGATTTTACATTACATAGTTATATTTTGACATTTTTAAGATTTTAAATTATTTTTGTAAAAAATAATTAAGAAGAAAATTAATTTTAAAAATCAAAAATAAATATTTCAGTGAGTCTTGCCACTTTTATTTTAAAAAATATTTAAAAATTAAAATAAAATAATTTAAAATAATAATTATAAAGCTATAAATAAATATAATTAAAAAATCTATTATAATGATCATTTTAATATCAAATTTATTTTTTAAAAACTAAGTTTATAACATAAAAAATTACATTCCTTCCCAAATCTTAACATCATTTATCCTTAAAAATTCTTCTCATTTTCTATATCTTATGTTTACAATTTTGATTTAGATACGCAAGTGGAGAGTTTATAAACTCCATGCCCACCAATTTCACCTTCAAATTTTATAAAATTTGAACTTTTCATTCTTTCTCACATGATCATTACAAACTGATTAAAATGAGATTTTCCAATATTATTGGTATCTTTAGAAGCTAGTCACAATTGACAAAAACTTTTAGAATATAGAACATGAAAATATCAACTAGGTTAAGGATCTAAGAAGACTAATTCAACATTGTTGGCTTATGAATTGATCCTTTAAAAATATTACATGCTTGCATGTTACTCTCAACCTTGGTTCATTGTCATTAAATTGGTCCTTCTCTCTCAACCTTGGTTCATTGTCATTAAATTGGTCCTTCTCAAGGTCTAAATGAGAAATTCACCATAACAATTCAACACATTGCTAAAAATGTTTGTAAACACCATTTGTCTATATATACATTTAGATACCAAAATCTAGGTGAACAAGTTTTACTTCATATTTATAAAATAAATTATTTTTTTTTAAATGATATTTATTTATTTATTTATAATTATTAATTTTAAATTATTTTATTCTGATTTTTAAAATTAATTTTATTCTTTAAAATCGTTTGCAATGATAATTAGAAATCTTAAATATGTTAAAATATAACTATGTTATATTATTAATTTATAATAATTAGAAATCATCTAATATGTTAAAATATAATATTTATTTAATAATATACAAAATTGTTTTGTTAGATTTTATAATATATTTATAAAAAGTAGTGTAAATATAAATATAAATATAAGAAATCAATTGACTTAATTTCATCTCCATACTACCTAATATCTTAAAATTTTCTTTTTGCTTATCTAAAATAAATAGTATTTATTTTATTACTATATACTAAATATTTAAAATTTACACCAATATAAACATAATAATAATAATATATCTAAAAGCTTTTTACTTATTAAAACAATTTACAACAATATAAATATTATAATAATAAGTTATTATAAACATAATAGTGTAAAAGTGTAAAAAAATTTACCACTATTTAGAAAAAAATTTCGACTATTTATTAAAGTTTTAAGTCTTGTAGCATTAAAAATGACACATGGCAGGCATGCGTGTAGACATCTGACAGTGTGTCAGAGAAGATAAATATGGCATGGGATGGGGCATGGGGCATGGCACTCAACCAGTGCAAATATGTTGCACCATAGCCGATGCCGCACCGGCTACGGTGCAACATATTTGCACCTCTCGAATGTCGGGCCCTATGTCTCATCCGATGCCCATGCCATCCCATGTTTCTGTCACACGATGCCGTACCTGTCAGTAGTTATTAACTCTCACGCCTTACTCTGTCCGTTTATATAGTCTTATGTAGGTTGGTATATTTTTATAAGTCCATGTAAATTTCTTTGTTAGCCATACTATCTTTATTTGTTAAGTGTGTAATTTAAAGTAGGTATATTCGATAATTATTTTTATTTGTTAAATGTAATTTAATGTATAGTGTAGATTTTATAATATAATTTAATAATATATTTTTGGGATAAGTAATACAATTTAATAATATAGTATTATTTCAAATTTAAATAATCATTTTTATATAATATTATTATATTTAATTTAAATCTTCCCTAATAATTATTAATGTGATTGGACAGCCTGGCAAAATATGTTATTATTTTGTGTTCAGTCTTTATATTATATCATAAATTTCACTGTGGACAAAATATATTATTATTTCAAATTCAAATAATTAGTTTTATATTATATTATTTTTAATTTAAATAATTAATTTCATTGCAATAAAATCTAAAAATCTATTTATTTAATATTCAAATAAATTATAGAAATCTAATTAATTTAATTAATTTTATATTATATTATTCAATTATTTAATTTTATTATAATTATAGTTTAAATATTACTTATAATATTTAAAATTAAAAAATATAAATACATTAACATATATACATGAATATTTGAAAATAAAGCACCTTCTAATTCAAATAAAAATTTGTCTACTTCAAACTTTAACAAGTGCTAGTAAAAACTAAAGTATAAGTAATTTAGTATATTTATTTTTTAATTATTATGTTTTATATAGTTATAATAGAAGTAAATTTTTTATACTTAAAAAAATGTAATGTTCCTTTTAATCATAATCTTAATACTAATTTAAATTTTATTTGTATTATTTCTTAATCTTAATTTTATTTTTAAATATATTTAATAATTATATATGATTAAAATAAAATTATATATATGATAGATTATTATATTATATATTAGATTGTATTGTAATATTATATATTTTATATGGGTTTAATGCTATTAAAAATATATTTTACATAATTTAATTATCCATATGACATAAAAATAACAAAAAATCAATTAATAATATTATTTTAATTATTAAAACATAAGATAAAGCTAAATTTTGATAAGGTCCATGAGATAGAAGTGTGGAGAATGATGACATAACATTAAAACATTTGTGAATTTCTTAAAAAATGTGTATAAGACATCAATTGATTTGGCAATGAGTTGTTGGAAAAGTATTTTTTTATTAATTATAAACTTAAAAATATTACTATAGTAAATGCTTTATTTTTTATAATATAATTGACTTAATTTTATATATTTGATATTAAAATATAAAAATTAAAAATAATAACATATAATTTGACATTAACTAGTATTTTAATAATAATAAAAATTTAATAAGAAAATTAATATAATGATAATATAAAAATTATAGTTAGTTTATAAAAAAAATTAAAAAATTTAATAAGAAATTTAATATAATTATAATATAAAAATTATAGTTAATTTATAAAAAATAAATTAAAATAAACTAAAATACAATATAACATACCCTTCTATTCTTTTCTTTTTTTAAAATATATCAAATAGTTTAAAAAATAATATTTTCAATATTTATATTGAAAACAATTATGGGTTGGTTAATATTCTACAATCATTCTAAAAATCCATGTATAACACCTCAAATAAACTTTAGAATGACAAAATAAATTTGCAAAATAAAAAAAATGACTTACTTACCATTGGTTGATATGACTATTTTTAATAACTAGTTAAGTAGTGAATTCAAAATTCATTACAATAGTACTATGCCTTATCGTGCTAATAATAATATATACTAAATTGCAATATTGATTAATGTGATAAAATTATTTATGTAAAATAATTTTCCACAATATAACATTATAGTTAATTAAAATAATTAATGTAAATAATATACTATAATAAATTATATTTATATATTAATACATATATTATACATTATCAAGTTAATTTGTATTTAACTGAAAAAATTAAGAAATCTTTATTTAAAAAATAATAATTTATATTTTTTAATGTTTAAATATTATAAATAATATTTCTAAATAGTTTAATAATATAATATAAAATTAATTATTTAAATTAATAATAATAATATTATATAAAAATAATTATTTAAATTTGAAATAATACTATATTATTAAATTGTATTACTTATCCCAAAAATATATTATTAAATTATATTATAAAATCTACACTATACATTAAATTACATTTAACAAATAAAAATCATTATCGAATATACCTACTTTAAATTACACACTTAACAAATAAAGATAGTATGGCTAACAAAGAAATTTACTTGGACTTATAAAAATATACCAACCTACATAAGACTATATAAACGGACAGAGTAAGGCGTGAGAGTTAATAACTACTGACAGGTACGGCAGCGTGTGACAGAAACATGAGATGGCATGGGCATCGGATGAGACATAGGGCCCGGCATTCGAGAGGTGCAAATATGTTGCACCGTAGCCGGTGCCTCTGGATAACTATCACTTACGTCGCGCACTTGCCTACCCCTTTTGCCTCACTTTAAAGGGAGATATTTCTACGCAGTCTGTAGGTTCTCCAACACCAAATATCTTTACAAACAATGGATTGTAAACTGTTATTTGTTGTGGTGGTATTGTTATGGGTGGGAGCAGAGGGCAAAGAACCATTCTCCTATGTGAATGAAGGAGATCTCGGAGATTACACTGTAGAGTACGGCGCTACCTACAGAGCCGTTCCGTTGGCGTCCCCGGGCGGCACATTCCAGCTTTCATTCTTCAACACCACGCCCAATGCATTCACGCTGGCTGTCCGCATGGGTTACTACAGCAATGCTGAAACCATGCGTTTCGTCTGGACCCCAAACAGACATCGCCTTGTCTCCGACAAAGCCACTCTCAACTTCACAACCACTGGAGATCTGATGCTCCACGACGCCGACGGAACCCTCGTTTGGTCTACCAACACTGCCAACAAGGGCGTTGTGGGTATCGAACTCCGGACCAACGGAAACATGGTGCTCTATGACAAAAACAACGGAACTGTCTGGCAGAGCTTCGATTCGCCCACAGACAGTCTCTTGGTAGGGCAGTCATTAGACATAAGCCGAGTGAAGAAGCTGGTGAGCCGGGCTTCGGAGAAAGACGGCTCGGAGGGGCCCTACACTCTTCAAATGGAAGCCGGCGGTTTTGCACTGTACGCCAGTTTCCCTGACCCTCTGCCGTACTGGACTCTGAGCTTCTACGGGAGTGAAAGAAAGGACTTGTTCGCCATCACGCATACCTGCAAACGCCCACTTGCGAGTGTCACGTTTCTCAGCGACCCGGAGGCCGAGAATGGGTTCCGGCAGATGATGGAAATGAGGCTGGCCAATGTGAGCGCTCCGCCTCAACAGAGATCTCCCGAGCTCTGCAAGCTCACTTCCGACCAAATCTCCACCGCTGTCTACTCATTCACCACTCCCAGATTTAATACCACTTTGTCGTTCGTCAGGCTGGATTGGGATGGCAATCTGAGAATGTATACATACTCTCCCCAGATTGAATACAATACGTGGGATATCACATACGAGCGATTTAAGGGCAAGGACGGAGTGTATGGATGCGGGCCACCCGGAAAGTGTGGATCGCTTGGACTCTGTCACGAGGGCAGTTGCGTGGGGTGTCCTCAGCCTGATGGAGTGAAGGGTTGGAGCAGTGATTGCGCTCCTCCGAAGATTCCAATGTGCGGCGCCACGAGCAATGCTTCTCTCGACTTTTACAAAGTGGTGGGGGCGGAGCATTTTTCCAATAAGTATGTGGCAGGAATTGGGAAGATTAAAGTGGAGGAATGTAGGAAGAGGTGTTTGAGTGAGTGTAAGTGTGCGGCGTTCTTCTACTGGGAGGAGTCGTCAACGTGCTTCCTGACGCAGAGTGTGGATACTCTGCAGCAGCTTGGAAACAATACGCACCTCGCGTTCATCAAGTACGCAAAGTAAATTTAGCGACTGCAGATGAATCTTATGATAAATAAGGGTTCTGCTTTCACGGTGGATTTATTAAGTATGCAAAGAATGTTTAGTGTCTGCAGATCAATTTTATAATAAATAAGGGTTCTAGTTTTGCACTGTGTTTATTTAGTATGTAAAGGATGTTTAGTGCCTGCAAATCGATCTTATAAGGGTTCTGTTTAGTATGCAAAGGATGTTTAGTGTCTGCAGATCAATCCTATAGTAAATAAGGGTTCAGCTCTTCCAGAACATTTATTAAGTGTGCAAAGAATGTTTAGTGCCACCAGATCAATCCTATAATATATAAAGGTTCCGCTTTTCCGTACTTTTATTAAGTATGCAAGGAATGTTTAGTGCCTGCAAATCAATTCTATAATTAATAAGGGTTCTGTTCTTCAAGTGGGTCTTACTAACTATGCAAAGAATGTTTAGTGACTGCATATCAATTCTATAATAAACAAGAGACTCAAAGCGTCAAAGTTCCTGCCAGTAGTCTAATGCTTATAGAGTTAAGGTGAAGTCAAAAAATTTTAAAAATAGAGTTAAAAAGTGGTAAAATACTTGTACATTAAAATTAAGAATGCATTGAAATTTATGGTTATATATCTTTGAACAAGTGAGAAAAACTAGTTATTATGTTGTATTGAAATAAAAAACCATTTACTTATAACTCTAATACTAATAATCCAAACACGCTATGGACAATAGGAAAATACAAGTAATAATAATTATATAAGAATTGTATACTTTAATGGCTCTACACCAGATTTATTACAATATTGTTTAGTGTCTCCCATGTTTACAATTTTCCACTTGTCCTCTACCATGTGGTTCAATGGAATCTTCACTATGAGATTCTTCAAAACTGCTATCTTTCTTCTATGAAGTGACTATAGTTGGCACTAAAGCATTTTGTTAAACAAAATGCTTAACAGCCTGTAATAAAATAAATTCAATATAAACATTAATAACAATTTACAATAAAAAATATAAACATTGTTATTAGCAACTTGTAATAAAAACACAAAAACTAGCATGTTTTAAGTAATTTTAAATGAGCAATATCCGGAAAAAAACAATTCATAATATTAAGTTGCTTTATAATGTATTGAAGCCTATATTTGCACATTAATGTACTTCCTCTAGAGCAATATAGTCATGACAGAGCATTTGAACAGTGGAAACAAGATTTGTGAAGTATGGTTTTGTGGTATGCCCTTTATGTTGCCTTAATTCCCCATGTGATGAAATTGAGTTTGTGATTTGGTTGCTGGCAGGATATTAAAAAGCATTGTACTTATTACGTAGGTTTACAATTCTGACAAGGAGTGCGAGAAAATGAAGTCCAACGATTTGATATTTGCGACCCTATATATGAATTTAAGCTATTAGATACCAAGTATGAATATTTCTATATCACACATTTTCCACTAGCAAATTCCATCTTATCTATTTCCTTGTGGGGCAGTATCAAGTAGATCTGTGAAAGCTACAAATCTAAGAGGTAAAGTTCTATAGACAGTAATGGAAATTGTGGAAATGATTCTACAAGAG
Organism: Chamaecyparis obtusa; assembly: GCA_027943335.1. Taxonomy (NCBI): domain Eukaryota; kingdom Viridiplantae; phylum Streptophyta; class Pinopsida; order Cupressales; family Cupressaceae; genus Chamaecyparis; species Chamaecyparis obtusa. The sequence continues at coordinate 808,708 of BSBK01003845.1, read as the reverse complement.
ATTTAAATCAAACAGTGGCTAACACATGTACAAAGTCTAGTAGAGGAAACCCTGATGATTAATCTGCACAGATTTTGCAAGTCAAACATTACCAACTTCTCCTGTGTTTCACAGAGTAAGAATGGATAACAAATATGCAAAAGAATGTGGCATGGTTATGTGTATGCAATCAAATAAGAGAAAACATGAAGATGTAAGTGACATGGAAAGACTTTAAAAATGAGCAAATATTGGGATTCACTGTATCTTCCCCATACAGTCCTCAAGTTTGCCAATACTGAGAAATGATCCCCCGAAGTAATTAGATTAATCTGTAAAAAAGTGTAGCTTATGGTTTTAAAATGGTATATCGGAAGAAAGATTGAAAAGATTCTATCTGCTAAAAATGGCAGAGGATAAGCAGAAGATTGGTGCGTGGAAGTGATTTCCAATGGATGAAGATGTTGTGAAACAAATTTGTACATACACAAAATTTGGGTAACAATCGAGAAACTATATCAGTGTTAAAACAGATTAGTTATGTCCCCCATGGCTTTTCTTCTAATTAGAGGTATAAATTCAGTGTGCCAAAATATTGGCTATGGTAAATTGAACGGAGATGTTTCATTGGGCACAAATCTAGAGTCAGCAAGGGATAAAAATGGATAAATTCTTAGTGGCAGTTCACTATAAATATTGGCCACGCTAAATATTGTGCTGAATGTAGTCAAACCACCACATCAGATTTGGAATACTTCTTTTGTTAGTGGCGAAAAGCCTAATCTGCAAAGCAATTTAAACAAACAAGTTAAGCTTCTTTTACAGTCATGCAATAAAAACAATTTATGATTCAGCGAGAACAAATTATATCATCTTAAAAGGGACATTTTTATTTAGTCCAAAGATATTATGCCTTTAATTAATTATAATATTTGACCTTCAAATGATACCAAACAATGAAGTGAATTAAATCTAATATCTTTTCCCCTTGCTTTCAAGAAAGGGTGTCACATGAATCCAATAAGATTAACAGAGAGATGCCACGCACACATGAACACATAATAAAGTGCCAATTATTTTTTCAGTCATTTTGTACATGATACATATAAAGGATTGAGTATGCAAAGATTCATAAAACAACATCATGAAGTGATATCCACATAACCACGTTAGCTACAGAACGGCTTAATCCCTTGGATGCGAGAACTGATCGTTGTAGTAAATTTTAATTGAAATTCTTTAGTTCAGAAAATCTAAAGTTGGAATTTAAATTAAAATCGGATAATTTTACATATCTTTTATGCTCTTAATTTCTAATGATGGATCATGGAGTGTGATCTAAAATATTGATGCTAAAAATACATAGACAATGAAAGCTAGAAGTTCAACAAATTGTGACAATCTGATAAATTTGATTAAATGAAAATTGCATATTCTAACCATCTGAAAATATGCAATATATTGAGATAGTTCCAAGAAGTGTAGACAAGTTGTTGTGAGCATTGAAGAATGACACAAGCTAAATAATTGAGAAATATGGGAAGATTGGAGATTTGACGTAGCTAAATGATACAAAATCTACAGGATTGATATGGTGGTAACAGAAGGAAAGATGGTTGACAATTTCATAGCTCTTGGAAATAAAGATCAATGATGGACTGGTCACAAATGAAAACTACAATAATCTTTCACTGGATCCCCACAAATTTGTGTAATTGTCTGCATAAACTCCTGATAGCACAACATCAATGTCAACTTTTTTTCTTGCTATATTTAGCTCCTGATTTCTAGGAATGTGGCCCTATAGGTCATTTTCTATGCAAAAAATGCACAGTTGAGGTATTAATTAATAAAAAATTAGAATGTACCTTTGTATTACAACAATAATAATAGATGTATTGCAGCATTCCAAAAAGGTAAATGTCTATCAATGTTGGAAGCTTTTGAAACACAGTATGACTCTATATGCATTTTACATAATGCAAGAAGAAGAGACAAGTATCTTATAGAAATAACAAAGAATCTACAACAAGAATCAATTAAAATTTGTACAACATACAAACTGAATAGAATGAGCATAGAACCAAGGTTCAAGAATTGTATGCTAGAACTTATAGAGGAAGCTATGTCATTTGTATTGACCAATTCAAAATCACCTCCATAGGCTTTTCAAATTATAAAGAAAAAAATTATTGTTTCTAGAAACTTGGAACACTATAAATAGATATCCCTATAAATAGTAACAAAATCAAAAGATCTTTAACTATCAACTTTTCAATTCCAAAAAAAAAACACGTACTTTATAAATTGCACTCAAATTGAATTATTGAATTCTCATCAAAACTTGGTTGTATTGTTGTATTGCATGCTTATTAACTCTTTATTTAAATAAAGAGCTTCTTACTAGCCTTTTTTGTAATTCATTATTTCCATTCATTGCCCTAGGTATCGACATGTCATCGATATCTCTTGCGATTACTAGAATTTGATTCTATGTTTTGCATGTAGAGTGAATTTATAGGAACTTAAAGGTTTTGTAGATTGTTGTGTGTTGCCCCACTTTTCATCCTGTACCCATGCTGTCAAAGTGGAAGATTTTGATCTCATCGTCTGGTCTGGTCATGTCTTAATCTAGGTCTAAGTCTTTCATAGGATAGGCTATTCTTGTCGGGTTTCCCTGTCATTGCCTTTCCTTCTCTAAGCTGGGTGGGTTATTTAAAAGCATCTTTGTATTGGGTAGGTTATAGATCCCAACTCGGCAAGGATAATGTGTTCTTATTGATGATCTTTTTCAAGCAGAAGAATGATTGGGAATCATAATTACCAGGCATTCATAAAAGTTAGAGAAGATTCTACATATGGATGATGCATTAACAGAGCTAGTTTGGGTTATTCAGAGACGTTCATTTCATATGGCAATATAAACTTTCAAATATGTAGAGGCTCTGTGCCAGGGACAGGTGATTGTTTTGTTCAGAATACGATGCCAGAACTGGAGGTTCAGAATATACCCTCTAATGTAGAGGTGGCATCCTAAAAATTGCAGTGAACACATATCACCCAATCATGTTATTTAGAAAAGTGGAACTTCTAGTATCAGAACATTATTTATAGATGACTGTGGTAATAAAAAAAAAGTCAAATCATTATAGTGCATCTTGCAAACTAATATAAAACAGTCATCATGCATGTTATGTTGCTCATTATTGAGCATATGTTGAACGAGATTTAGCACTGAAATGCCTATGATAATCAGAAAACCAGTGATTATTCAATACCGAATTGTATTAAGTTTGAAAGACTATGCTTAACAACGAGCATAAAACATCTTTTACAAACAATAACATGGGCAGTATAATATGATTGCATGCTTACAACAGTGGGTTGAAAAGAAAATTACAAGGTGTGATGTGCCGCAATGAATGTGCAGTTGGAATAAGTGTTTTTCTAGTTCTTATTCTCCTCTTTCGGATGCGACAAGGAAGAAAATTGTGGCTGTCCCATGATCGCATAAACCAAATATGAGTTATGCGATCATGCGAAAAGTAAAAAAGGCAGATTAGTGATCCCTGTTTCTCAGCGGGCCCTGAGTTATGACATCGCATCGACGGTTCAAAACTTTCAAAGTTTCAATCCGACGATGGTCGGTATTCCGCGACAGAGAGAGGCCCAAAAAATAACCGATGTAACATAGCGAGAACTTCCACGTGGCAGTGGGACCCACATACGCCAACAGCGCAAATGCGACAACATAAGCTGAGCAGGGAAAGATCCTACATCCGACGAAGGGCGTATGTTTGCAAAGAATCTTGGAGGTTTATGCGAAGAAGTGATAGCCGTTGATCTTCCGATGGTGGGTCCGAAAGCATTTGACTGCAGTTATGACTTTTCTGAGATGAAGCCACGTGGTGGTGGGTCCATAGGGTCTATATGCAATGATAAACCAATGGTTGCTGCTATTCCTCAAAGCCACGGAAGATTCTTTAACACCCGAGCTGGGGTCCACGTGCACCAATAATAAAGTTGTCGCATGATCGCAAGAATTAAAATAATACCATGCGATCATGTGACAACGTAAGTCATCGAAGATGTTTGGCGGTAAAGTGGGATCCTTCCACGTGTCCAGGTGAGGCCACATGTTCTTGTATGTTTGTGAGCGTATTGGTAGATTCTTGATCTACGATCGTCATTTTTCCTTGGTCCTATTGAAGATTCTTACAGGAAATGCGAGATTATGCCATGTGTTCATGTGGGCCCGTTTTATTAAAAAGAAATATTATATCGTGCACCAATCATAGAGCGGTCGCATGATCGCATGGATTAAAATATTGCTATGTGGTCATGTGACAATGGAAACTCAGGCCGGTGAAAACGCTCTGCTGGGACCCACTTACACCAACAGCGTAGATGCGATGATGGAAGCCCAAGTAGTGGTGAAAAGACAATGAAAAGACAATGTAAGTCAAGTAAATGTGCCATGTTGGATCCACGTGAGCCAATCATAGAGCAATCGCATGATCGCATGAATTAAAATAATACCATGCGATCATGCGACAACATAAATCAGTGACCGAGTAACAGAGCCGAATACTCATCGATCCGATGCATTTCAAATAACCAATAAAATTTGATATTATTCATGGTGCGGTATTCATAGAAGATCAATTTCTAGCATTTTTGAAGTGATATAAAATGCTCGAGCAGACAGAGGAGAATGATAATTCACAGTCAAAATGAAGGATCGATATGCAAACTATGTAGTTCAGAGGTGTTTGAAACATGTGATGACCTACAAAGGGGAAAGCTTCTTGTTGTTAAAAAAAAAAATAGAGTTCTCAGATATGAATTTCAACTTGACTTTGTCAATGGAGCCACTGATATTTTCAAGATGACTGCAAAGAATATAGAACTGTTCGGTTTCTCTTATGGAAGCTAAAATAGATGAAGGGACAAAGTCAAATTGCTTCATCTTCATTGTATGTTCGTAATTACTTGTTTCCTATCTCTTTGTAGTCAGGAAGTGGAAAGGTCATCAGTCTCTATGAACTTTATACATTGTAAACTCTATAAATACTGGGAGGGAAATTAATGCAAAGGTCGGCAAATTTTTGGTGTGAAGCTAGTTGCAGAGTCAATCAAGTTTAGTGCCATTATTTTACCGTCCACTTTCATTATCTGTATCTGATGTTGGTTTCATTGTGTTGAATTGAAGATGGGGAAATAAATAGAGTTTTGTTTTGTTGTTTTCAAGTTAGCCAATCAGTAGGATAATCAGAGAATTATAACTGGTTGTGGAATTGCATCAGCTACTTCATTTGCATTTCATAATTTGCATGATCATTCTTCAATTGCGTTTCATAGTTTGCATTTTTTCATATTGCTGTGTTGAGAAATTCATAAGATTGTGAAGATCATCAACATAGCATCTTTGCATTTAAATCCTGCCTGAGATTTCACTTGCCTGGGTGGAACTCGGTTTCCTCTATTGTTCTCTGGTTAAGAACATACTTGCAGTAGGGATTAGAATTGAAACAAAATTCATTGAATATTTTTCACATAGGGAGCTGTACCTCAATTCAGAGGGAAACTAGATATTCGCATAAATAGTTTCCCAACTATTGAGTAAAGTTGTTCTTTGATATAAATTGGGCAAATAAAAGGAGTATAAAAAGAAGAACAATCTGTTTACCAACAGATTTTTGGCGACTCCGATGGGGAAGGAAAAACAGTCGCATGACCAGAAAGCATTTGAAAATATAAACAGTCACTCTGGAGCAATCAAGATACTTAAGGAGTGATAGGGAACAAGGTGAAAAGGACCTAACTTTGCAAAATTTAGAAGTACTTGGATTTCCCTTGTTAGAAGTACCTCGTCGAAAAGGTGGACGTCAAGCTAGAAGCAGGCCTTCATCGCCACCAAAAGTAGTAAGTACATTTTCTACAACTTGCCAAGTATTGACTTTGCACGGGGTTGTTCCTCCACAAGTTATCAATTTTCCATAGTATCCTCTACAAAATCAACCGAATATGGCTGCACCTTGGGCAGCTGCTACTGGGCCACTCAATTTTGCAGCTTACCATCCTCTTCCTTCTGGTTCCCGGAAGAATATACCCAAGTTTGTAGAAGACGGTAAAATTACTACAGATGAACATATAAAAGCATTTTTCACAGCCATAAATATTCTGGGAGTTAATCATGAAGATGTTGTTGTCAGGTTATTTGTGGAGACTCTTATTGAGGCAGCTGCAGACTGGTTCTATCACTTGGCTGATGGATCTATAACGAGTTGGAATACTATGAGAGCTGCAATTGAAGACCATTTTAAAACCACTGAAGATGAGCATGCTTTGTTGGCTCAATTGACATCAGTGAAGAAATTACCTTCTATGAGGATGAGAGATTTTGTTGCTAGTTTCAAAAAAATTACTAATAGAATTCCAGCAGCAAGTAGACCTACAACAAGCAATTTAAAAACATTCTTCATCAGTGCTATGCCTCCTGAGGTTAATTTTGAACTAAGGAGATCTAGACCTGCAGATTTAGAAGCAGCTCAGAGAAATGTTGTAGAGTTTGAGGATGACATGATTTCTGTAGGAAGGTGGAAGTGTGAAATTCATAATAGAGCTAGTACAAGTGGAACCACTTCATCAGAAGAAATGATTCAAAAGTTATCAAATGAGATGATTGCTTTGAAAAGGTAGCTCCCAAGATTTAACAATCCATACCAAAGGAATTTTTCAGAGCAAGAGAATAGTAACAAACCTTTGCAATTGCCTGGATTACAGCAGAGGTTAGCAATAGAAGCTCCACCTAAAAAAGTGAGTGGATGTGTGCTTCACTTGACTACTGATCATGATGGTGAAAGTTGTCCAGATGTGATCAGTAGAATGCAGTTTTTGACTACTAATGAGCCCAATTCTCCCTTATCCAGTGATGAGACTAAGACATGCTCAAATGGCGACTCCGAAAATTTATTTTTAGAGTATGAGTCAGATTCAGAAAAATAGGGAGAATGTTATGCCACAATCAATGGACACACCTATAATGTGCTCACTAGAGGACAAAAGGCGAAGACGATTGCTAATTCAAAAGATGTTCCAGCAAAACAAAGTCAACCAGTATCTAAAACACAAGATACTAATCAAGGAATGAAGACTTTGCAATCTGGTAAGGAGTGCAGTTCCTTTGACTTTATTCAGTTTTGCAAAGATTCAAAAACTCAAATTTCTGCTATTGATTATCTTAAATCACATCCCCGTGAATTGAAAAGATTTATTGAGCATTGTAAAGATGAAAATAAAGAATTAAATCATGCTACAAATTCTGAATTAGAGGATGAAACATTGACTGCAAACCTTTTCAATGAAGTTGAGAATTTTGTCCTAGCTACTTCTCCTAGGCAAAAACCAGAAACATTCTATGTTTCATTATTTATCAATGGGTGGAAGTTAAGCAATTGTATTATTGACTCTAGAGCTTCAGATAATGTGATGCCTTACACAGTGGCTAAAGCTCTAGGCTTAACTCTAACTAAGGCCAATGGCAGATGTTATGCTATGGATGCCAAGCAAGTGAATTTGGTAGGACAAATTAAAGACATGTAGGTTGCATTGGCAGCATATCCAGAAAAGAGAATTCTTCTAACCATCTTAGTTGCAGACATTCTGGTTAGCTATGGATTGTTGTTGAGCAAAAGTTTTTGCAGAGATTAAATTAGATTGGTCTCAAGCAATAATTCTTGTTGGTAACAAAAGAGTGAAATTAGAACCTGAGGAGAAATCTAAATTCACAGTTCAAAAATCAGACAATCCTAAGGCCCAAATTTTATATCAAGAGTTGGAGTTTGGTAATTACATGTTGTATACAGAGGATGATGCTATGGAAAATGAATTAGAAAAATCAGAATCTAAAAATTCTGGAAAAGAAACACAAATCTGGACACTAGAATTTGATGGTAGCTGCTCATCATCCGGTTCTGGTGCTGGTATTGTTTTAATTTCTCCAACTGGTGAATTAGAGCCTCTAGCATTTAAATTAGAATTTAATAACACCAATAACAGTGCTAAATATGAGGCATTACTTCTTGGCATCATAGCAGCTAAGGAAAGAGGAATTAAAATTCTAAAAGCTCAAGGTGATGTAGAGCTAGTTGTAAAACAAGTGAGAGGTCAGTATTCAGTGAAAAATCATAAGTTGAAAAATTACCGGAACAGAGTTTGGGATGAAATTGAAACATTAGATGCATTTTCTATAAATTATGTCCTTAGAGAAATGAATATGAAGGCAGACTCTTTGGCCCTGTATCAGCATCCTTATTGCTTCCTCATCCGGATTTTAAAGATAAGAAATACCAGATTGAAGTCATCTACAGGCCATCAATACTAGACAATATAGAAGATTGGTAGATTTTCAATGATGATAAGGGTCTGCAGCTATTTTTAGAGAATACTGAAGGTCTTGATGAAGAAGATGAAAGTAATTGTTTGGATGATTCTATAGAGAAAGAAAAACAAGAAAATTCAGGGATTACACAATTGAAAAGTAATACAATTCCACCTTATTTTGTGTCTCTAGAGAAGCTCTTCAATCGGCATGATATGTATGTAAAGAAGAAAAGAGCAGAGAAGGGGCCAACTACAGGAGAGTTTGAAAATATAAATATTGGGACAGATGTTAATCCCAAAATGATAAATATTGGTAAATGATGTACACTGGAGGAAAAGGAGAAGGCAAAGAAATTATTTCAAGAATACCAAGACGTCTTTGCCTGGAGCTATGAAGATTTAAAGAGTTTCATGAGTGGAAATTTCAAATACACAATTCCTCTGAAACCAGATGCTGTACCTTTTCGGCAAAAACAGAGATGTTATAATCCAAAGGTAGCAGATGCTATTTACAGGGAGATTGACAAAATGTTGAAAGCTAGAATTATTTACCCAATACATCATTCTACATGGATTGCAAATATTGTGCCGGTAAGAAAGAAAAATGGTGAGATCAGAATATGTGTTGACTTCTGGAATTTAAATCAAGCCTCTTTGAAAGATAATTATGCATTGCCAAACATGGATCATCTATTACAAATAGTAGCTGGAGCTGAGATGATGTCTATGCTGGACGGCTTTTCCAAATACAATCAAATTGAAGTGGAAAAGAAAGATCAACACAAAACAGCTTTTACAACTCCTTGGGGTACCTTTGCGTATCACAAAATGACATTTGGTTTAGTTAATACTGGTGCTACTTTTCAGCGAGGTATGGATGCTTCATTTGCTGATATGAAGAACAAAATAATTGTGATTTACCTTGATGACTTAACAGTGTTTTCTAAGAAGAGGAAAGATCACATAGATGATTTGGAAAAAGTGTTGCAGTGATGCAGGGAGCATGGTTATATCTCTAAATCCAAAAAAAATAGTTTTCTGTGTAACGGAAGGAAAACTATTGGGCCATAGTGTGTCACAGGAAGGAATAAGGATTGACCCGAAACGTGTGAAAGCTATTCAAATAATAAGCTTGCCTTCAAATAAGACTGCTGTCAAATCTTTCTTTGGCCAAGTTAATTTTCTTAGAAGATTTGTCCCTGATTTTTCAAAGATTACCAAATGTATTGTGGACATGATGAAAGGTAATGCTGTTTTTAAATGGAATGAGCAGGGAAAACAAGCTTTCAATGAAATTAAGGAAGCAATTGCTAATGCACCAGTCTTAAGTCATCTGAATTATAAAAAATATTTCATTATATACTACTACGCCTCAGAGCATACACTCTATGCAATTTTGATGCAAGAAAATAAAGAAGAAATTCAGACGCCAATAGCATTCATGAGTATACCTTTGAAGGAGCATGAATTAAAATACTCTCAATCAGAGAAACATGTGTATGTTGTAGTGAAAGCATTGAAGAATTTCCGTTTTTATATTTTGCATTCACATTCTCTAATTTTTGTGCCTGATATTGCTATGAAAAGTATTCTAACACAACAAGATGTTGGCTGCAATAATAGAGGTTCATGGATTGCCAAAACTCAAGAATATGATATTGAAATTAAGCCTGCAAAATTAGTCAGAGGAAATGCATTATGTAAAGCCATAGCAGAGAATTTGGAAGAAGAAGAACCGGCAGCAAATCAACTAGTTTTAAATGTAAGTCTCCAAGATCCTTGGTTTGAAAATATTGCATACTTTTTAACTTATGGAGAATGTCCGGAAGGATTGACAGCCAAACAGAGAAGGGATTTAAAATTAAAAGCTGCTAAATATGTGATTTGGGAAGATAAGCTCTACAAGAGATCAATTGATGGCACGTTTTTGAGGTGTGTTGATAAGCAACAACAGGAGCGTTTGCTGAAAACTTTTCATGACGAGGCTTGTGGAGGACATTTTTCTTCTTCAGTTACAGCTTTTAAAATTTTGAGGCAATGTTATTACTGGCCTGGTATGTTCAGAGATGCATATCATTGGGTGGCTAAATGTGAAAAGTGCAGAATGTTTTCTGGCAAACCACAGTTAGCAGCACTTCCATTAAAACCAGTTATCATAGATGGTCCATTTCAACAGTGGGGCCTTGACTTCATAGGTCCAATAAATCCAGTGTCTAGTGTAGGGCATTCTTACATAATTATAGCCACTGATTACTTCACGAAGTGGGTTAAAGCTAAAGCAACCAAGAAGACCACTTCCGAGGTAGTGTGTGAATTCATAAAGGAGAATATTATGGTAAGATTTGGGGTTCCTCATAAATTGGTGATGGATAATGCTACCTACTTTTCATCTATTGAAATTACTGATTTTTGTTTTGAGTATGGTATCTCAATCAGTCATTCATCCGACTATTTCCCACAAGGAAATGGTCAAGCGGAATCAAGTAATAAAAACTTGATCAATATTGTTAAGAAATTGGTGTTAGACAATCACAAGAATTGGCACAAAAAGATACATGAAGCATTATGGGCTGATAGAGTGACTCCAAAGAGAGCAATTGGGATATCTCTGTTTGATCTAGTGTATGGAGTTGCAAACCTTCCACTACCGCTGGAGTTGGCAACATGTAAGTTGAGGACAGTCATAGAGGATGATATTTACAAGGATGGTTTGGAGAAAAGAATCATGTATTTGAGAAAACTAGAAAAAGAAAGAGAAAGAATGGTGGATCATATTACTCAACATCAAATGAAGGTGAAGAACTTGTTTGATAAGAAAGCTAGGCCCCGTAAATTCATGGTTGGAGATCTTGTGTTACTATGGGATAAGAGGAGAGCTCCCAAGGGGATGCACGGAAAGTTTGAAACATTATGGAAGGGTCCTTATACTATCCACCAGGCATTTGAGAAGAATTCTTTCAAGCTGGCATATCTGGATGGAGAGGTACTTCCCTTGACCTACAATGGTCAAGATCTGAAATTATATCAAATGATCAATTGAAAATAGGTATCCCCTATTCTGTACTATAGTTTTGTTTTGTTCTAGTGTTTGTTTCCTAGTTTGGTTTTCCCTTTTTCTTTTGTGTGCGTTAGCTTCTTTGCTCCTTTGTTTCCCTTGTTCAGTTTTGATGTGTTGCTGCCCTTTCATTCATGTGTGAAACCAAAGATTCAAGATTCATTGCTTAAACATGGGAATGTTCAAGTCCCCAGTTGGAGCCAGCTGTTGCCCCACTTTTCATCATGTACCCATGTTGTCAAAGTGGAAGATTTTGATCTCATCATCCAGTCTGGTCATGTCTCAATCTAGGTCTAAGTCTTTCATAGGATAGGCTATTCTTGTCAGGTTTCCCTGTCATTGCCTTTCCTTCTCTAAGCTGGGTGGGTTATTTAAAAGCATCTTTGTATTGGGTAGGTTATAGATCCCAACCCGGCAAGGATAATGTGTTCTTACTGATGATCTTTTTCAAGCAGAAGAATGATTGGGAATCATAATTACCAGGCATTCATAAAAGTCAGAGAAGATTCTACATATGGATGATGCATTAACAGAGCTAGTTTGGGTTATTCAGAGACATTCATTTCATATGGCAATATAAACTTTCAAATATGTAGAGGCTCTGTGCCAGGGACAGGTGATTGTTTTGTTTAGAATACGATGCCAGAACTGGAGGTTCAGAATATACCCTCTAATGTAGAGGTGGCATCCTAAAAATTGCAGTGAACACATATCACCCAATCATGTTATTTAGAAAAGTGGAACTTCTCGTATCAGAACATTATTTATAGATGACTGTGGTAATAAAAAAAAGTCAAATCATTATAGTGCATCCTGCAAACTAATATAAAACAGTCATCATGCATGTTATGTTGCTCATTATCGAGCATATGTTGAACGAGATTTAGCACTGAAATGCCTATGATAATCAGAAAAACAATGATTATTCAATACCGAATTGTATTAAGTTTGAAAGACTGTGCTTAACAACGAGCATAAAACATCTTTTAAAAACAATAACATGGGCAGTATAATATGATTGCATGCTTACAACAGTGGGTTGAAAAGAAAATTACAAGGTGTGATGTGCCGCAATGAATGTGCAGTTGGAATAAGTGTTTTTCTAGTTCTTATTCTGCTCTTTCGGATGCGACAAGGAAGAAAATTGTGGCTGTCCCATGATCGCATAAACCAAATATGAGTTATGCGATCATGCGAAAAGTAAAAAAGGCAGATTAGTGGGCCCTGTTTCTCAGCGGGACCTGAGTTATGACATCACATCAACGGTTCAAAACTTTCAAAGTTTCAATTCGACGATGGTTGGTATTTCGCGACGGAGAGAGGCCCCAAAAATAACCGATGCGACATAGCGAGAACTTCCACATGGCAGTGGGACCCACATACGCCAACAGCGCAAATGCGACAACATAAGCTGAGCAGGGAAAGATCCTACATCCGACGGAGGGCGTATGTTTGCAAAGAATCTTGGAGGTCTATGCGAAGAAGCGATAGTCGTTGATCTTCCGATGGTGGGTCCGAAAGCATTTGACTGCAGTTATGACTTTTCTAAGATGAAGCCACATGGTGGTGGGTCCATAGGGTCTATATGCAATGATAAACCAATGGTTGCCGCTATTCCTCAAAGCCACGGAAGATTCTTTGACACCCGAGTTGGGGTCCACATGCACCAATAATAAAGCGGTCGCATGATCGCAAGAATTAAAATAATACCATGCAATCATGTGACAATGTAAGTCACCGAAGATGTTTGGCGGTAAAGTGGGATCCTTCCACATGTCTAGGTGAGGTTGCATGTTCTTGTATGTTTACGAGTGTATTGGCAGATTCTTGATCTACGATCGCCATTTTTCCTTGGTGCTGTTGAAGATTCCTACAAGAAATGCGGGATTATGCCATGTGTTCATGTGGGCCCGTTTTATTAAAAAGAAATATTATATCATGCACCAATCATAGAGCGGTCGCATGATCGCATGGATTAAAATATTGCTATGCGATCATGCGATAATGGAAACTCGGGCCGGTGAATACGCTCTGCTGGGACCCACTTATGCCAGTAGCGTAGATGCGACGATGGAAGCCCGAGTAGTGGTGAAAAGACAATGAAAAGACAATGTAAGTCAAGTAACTGTGCCATGTTGGATCCACGTGACCCAATCATAGAGCGGTCGCATGATCGCATTAATTAAAATAATACCATGCAATCATGCAACAACATAAATTAGCGACTGAGTAACAGAGCCGAATACTCATCGATCTGATGCATTTCAAATAACCAGTAAAAGTTGATATTATTCATGGTGTGGTATTCACAGAAGATCAATTTCTAGCATTTTTGAAGTGATATAAAATGCTCGAGCAGACAGAGGAGAATGATAATTCACAGTCAAAATGAAGGATCGATATGCAAACTATGTAGTTCAGAGGTGTTTGAAACATGTGATGACCTACAAAGGGGAAAGCTTCTTGCTGTTGGAAAAAAAAATTGAGTTCTCAGATATGAATTTCAACTTGACTTTGTCAATGGAGCCACTGATATTTTCAGGATGACTGCAAAGAATATAGAACTATTTGGTTTCTCTTATGGAAGCTAAAATAGATGAAGGGACAAAGTCAAATTGCTTCGTCTTCATTGTATGTTCGTAATTACTTGTTTCCTATCTCTTTGTAGTCAGGAAGTGGAAAGGTCATCAGTCTCTATGAACTTTATACATTGTAAACTCTATAAATACTGGGAGGGAAATTAATGCAAAGGTCGGCAAATCTTTGGTGTGAAGCTGGTTGCAGAGTCAATTAAGTTTAGTGCCATTATTTTACCGTCCACTTTCATTATCTGTATCTGATGTTGGTTTCATTGTGTTGAATTGAAGATGGGGAAATAAACAGAGTTTTGTTTTGTTGTTTTCAAGTTAGCCAATCAGTAGGATAATCAGAGAATTATAACTGGTTGTGGAATTGCATCAGCTACTTCATTTGCATTTCATAATTTGCATGATCATTCTTCAATTGCACTTCATAGTTTGCATTTTTTCATATTGTTGTGTTGGGAAATTCATAATATTGTGAAGATCATCAACATGTAGCATCTTTGCATTTAAATCCTGCCTGAGATTTCACTTGCCTGGGTGGAACTCGGTTTCCTCTACTGTTCTCTGGTTAAGAACATACTTGCAGTAGGGATTAGAATTGAAACAAAATTCATTGAATATTTTTCACATAGGGAGTTGTACCTCAATTCAGAGGGAAACTAGATATTCTCATAAACAGTTTCCCAACTATTGAGTAAAGTTGTTCTTTGATATAAATTGGGCAAATAAAAGGAGTATAAAAAGAAGAACAATCTGTTTACCAACATTGCGTTACTGAGACCAAACTTGTGATTACCTGACAATATATTGAGGGCATCTTTGCTTCAAAGCAGCTTTCATAGGCCAAGTATAAAAAGGTTAGTTTGGGAGTTTTTGTTCGATCCCTATGGTATAAAAAAGTTATTGAAATAAAGAATGTTTTGAATAAAAAATGTGATTTTTTAATTGTAGAATGTTTGTGACAACAAAATGACATGTAAAATTTGAGCCATGCTGTTTGCAGATTAGCTGCTTTCAATTTCATAATCATTTGGGATTGTCTACTCGGAGTGAGTTCATTTTCTTTATTTCAACTTGATTATCCCTTTCCAAACCCATTTCTTTTCAAACTATCCGATTTCTGGGGATTGACCACTAACCAGTTGTCTTCCCTTGGCTGCTTTGAAGCCAAGCGCAGTAGATTTTTTAAGATCCATCATCTATTGTACTTAATTGGGCATTTTAAACATACTTTTTCATACCTAGGAAACAAATGTAAACTATTATGCGAAGCATTGATATTTTCAGACATATTTCTTTTCTCACTGTCTAATTTCTGGGGACAGCCTAATTACTAGCAGTCTTCTGCTAGCTAGTTCATATGAAAGCTTAGTAGATTAGGATTGGTCATTTGTTGTCTTAATGGCATGTTCTAAACTTGATCATAGCTAGGAAAATAGTGCAAACCATCATGTACTTCCTCAATTTCTACTTGATTATAAACAGACACATATGTGACCTACATTTTGTTTTCTTTAATACTCCTATTTAGACTGTTAGAAGAGTTGAGTTCATCCCAAGGTTGACAAATTAGATGCAAAGCCAATGTGAAGGTTTTGGAAGATGCAAAGCACGGAGGCTGTGATAATATTGGTTGCAGATGTATTCATGCAAATCTTGAGAAAAGTGGCATTTATTAAATATGAGCTTGTTGAACTGGGTTGAATATAAGTGAAAGATTTCAACCTGAAGAGGCATGTATAAATCAAAATGATGACCATTTTTATCTTTCTAAATAATTTTCATAATGTTATGATATAGTTTGGTCTTGTGGAAATTGGCAGTCACTGGACCTATACCTATCTTTTAACTTTCAATTTGATCATTTCTCTTACTGTTCATTTGTTAATTCACTCATAAAATCTTTTGGATTGTCTTGTTTTGAAATTGACACTAATGGGTGCACTCTACCAGTCTTAAATTGGTGATGCTAATGATCAGGTTGAAAAATTTGGCATGGTGATGGATGTGTGTTAGTTCTCCTAAACAACATAGAACAACTAAAATACATAGAACAACTAAAATATTGACAACAGGTGTATTTGTTTATGTTGTTATCACTTATATTTATCTAGATTATATATTAATATAGTAAAATATTTGTGCAGAATTTACCACCCAAGTCTGATTTGCTGAACTATCCTTGCTATGTATTCATATGAAAGTGTTTTCTAGAAACATAATTTTCAGCTAAGAAAATTTTATAGTGTAAACTCTAATAAAGTTGTGCCTATGAGTTTAGTTACACTACTTAGTGTTATACCTGTGCAATTGCATATATTTTAGAACTATTCGCTCCATGACTCGGCAGGGAATCAAATTTCTTATATGTAATAAGCCAAGGCCATTATATATTTGTAATGAAAAAGAACCAAGATCCAGGTCGCCAAAGCTGGGGTGCATCATTCTTTTTACAGACTTTAGAAAGTGTTGCAAGAGTTGTTGTTGCAGCTGTAGCAACTGTTCGTCCTCATCCTTCTGTAGTGTATTCAGCTAAAAATCAAAATAATAATAACCAATTTCAGAAATTACATTGACAAGTCTCTAAAATTTTAAAGGGTCGTCCTTTTCTAGATGGTAAAAAGTCAACCTATAATCCAGAGGTTTTTGCCTGCCAGAAGCGTTACTGGACTAGACTTTAGTTACAAGTTTTGATATGTGCTAATTACTCTTTTTTTTAATAGGTATAAGCTCCTTGTTGTGTAATCTGAGCATGTAATCAGATGTTTTTTGGTACAAGTCTCAGGCATTGATTGGGAATCTTTTTTAAGGTGTATGATGAAATTTTGGAGTTGATATTTATTTGAGTAAGGAAGAGCATAAATTATTATGTGGACAGGAGTAACCTACAATGGTAGTTGGGGAGGGTACAATAGAGGTGGACTGGTGTAGTGTAATGGTTGTGAATGTGATTAGAAAACCAAAATTTGGCAGCTGACTTAAGAACATAAAATTATGGAGGAAAATAAGCAGTCTTCTAAAACTATTTACTTCTAATAGAAAATACAATATTATCCATCGAGGAGAAGTGAAGAACCTGAATGTAATCGGCCCTTCCAATTTTTCTTATTTTACTAAAAAAATTCACCAAACCCTAGTTGGAAATGATTGGTAATTCAAAATACCTCCACGAGTTGCAATTTCTTACTACAGAAAATTGTGATTTCTTCTTAAATATATTTTTGTTTTAAATTTTTAACAATAATTCTCTGAAAAAATTTACTAAATTCTAGTGCATTAAATATAATAGATCATAGTTTAATGAGTTACTTTTCTATGAGAGCTTAGTTTAGAAGCAAGGACTACACAGTCCTTAATTGTGAGCCCTTCCTTGGCTACATATCTAGGGCTTTTTGGGTTTTGAGAAAACAAAGGAAGAAGAAAAAGCCACTTGCCTAGAATGCCTTATGTAGTATTTTTTTTTTGGAAAGCAAAAGTCCACTTCTCTAAATACCAAGAGCTGCAATATCTTGCATGTTCTATTTAAAAGTCTTTAATGCTTACAGCAATGTCTAGGTTAAATTTCAGTGAAAAAAATCCATGCAACCCAAAACACATAACCAAAAAATCAAATACACATGCACACTTCAAATGCATTCAAAAACACACACAACAATGAAGGAAGACCCTACATTCAAATGACTTGCAGAAACAGGGGAGGAAGACCTGCTAGGGCTTTACATATGTAGGAACATAGCACAATAAAGGATGAAAACATACCTCATAATATATATTGGTGCTCACATGTCTTGAGAAGGAGCGGCCCATGTAATAGGATGAATTGTCCAACAAATATGTATATAGGAGAGGCCTACGGAATGGGATGAATCTAACTGTTTGCCTTTCTCTTTTTTTGCTTTCAGTTATCTAATCAGACAAGCATTTCAACAGCCCATGAACTCTAGCTGAAGGCCTTTGAATTTGAATGTCGTCCAAGTCACAACATAAAGCTCATAAATATATACAAAGTAATAGCTCCTTTATACGATTTTTGGGGTAGTGTGACTAGAGAAGAACTCGAACCATAGAAAGCTCAAACCAGGATGTCTAGAAAAAATCAAGTGCTTGCTAATTGAAAATTTGGTTTTCCTTTGCTTTCAATGTCATGAAAGGCAATCTTGGAAACAAATTCTAATAGATAAAAGAGAAAGACCTTAGAAGGGCTACCAACTAGAAGGTTGGCTTACTAATAGAACGACCGATCATTTTAAATGTCAATAGTAGACATAAGCCAAAGAAAATGAGAAAATCCATCTTGATCAAATCTCCCAGCTGTAATTATAATGTCAAATAGACCCTAACGGATTATAAAGACAAGCTACATTACCTCCAATTCTTCTCTTCTTATCTATGGCTCCCTAGTAATAGAGAAGATGAACCTTTAACAACAAAACCAAATTACACGAGCCCGTCAAAAAATAATGGGCAACACCACACAAACTTTATGCACGCACGACCCATCAAAGTTTTAAAAACAAATTACAAGAATTGAATGCTTCATTTGGCAGGCATGCATGAGAAAAATCTTGAATGTCCACCTGCTCTGATAAATGCCCTCTCTGCAATAGGCAGAGAAAAGAAGGACAAAACATTAAACACATTTAATGCAAAAGTACTCGGCACTAGTATTTTTCCTTTATTTTCATTTCATAAATTAATTTTCTCCCTTACCTTTTTTGTGACAGCCAATAAGAACTTAAATAAATTATCTTTTCTTAATTTTAAAAAGAAACAAAATATGGCAACTATATAACAAACTTTATAGGTTTAAAAATTCTAAAATCTTATTGGCCAGACATATTGCATTTTTGCATCTAAATGAATGCAATAGTTATCCTGCCTATGGCAAGAACTAATAAGGGTTACACTTTTCCAATTTTCTACTAGTCAAAGGATAGACTATGTAAAAGGATCTATTTTCAGGATTTACAAATATATTGAAGTTTTTCTGTACTTTTAATTCATTTTTCAAAAAGGGGACATTTTTATAACTTGTTTGTATTGAGTGGGAAATAAAGTTATAGAAATAATTATTATTATTATTTTGAATAAGAGTTAAAGATTGGGGAATATTGATGTAAGAAAATTCATCTATAATATTATCCAACTACATCCAATAGAAAATGATGTGCAATTTTCATCAATATGTAAATTTAAAGATATTTGTAGTAGTATAAAAATTAATTATAGAATGATAAATAGAAATGGTATTCAAATTTTATTTTATACAAAAACATATTTAAATGATGTTATAAATTGTCTTACTAATTGTAAGGAGTAAATCATGTTGACTTATTGTTTAGAAATATTAGTTAGCAATAATAAATAAACAACACTTAATTTAAGAATTGGGACTAATTATGTAAGGTGTACAATTGTTTACAATTACACTAACACAATATTCTATTTTATTTTATTTGACATTAATCAAATTATTTTTGAAATTAATATAAAATATTATAATATATATATATATATATATATATATATATATATATATATATATATATATATATAATTGTTATGATTACAAATAAAAAATGAAATTGTTTTTGGTTATATAATATACACCCTAACATTTTTAGATTACACCTTATAATCCACCCACAACAAGTCATAGAATATAGAATTGGAAGATCATAACTTAGTCTTGGAAGATTCACATCATATGAAAACTTATTCACAATTACTTAATAATATAGGCTAAAAGCAATAGAAAATATCAGAAACTTTAATATTTAAAATCAACTTTGGGAATCAGTAATTTTGTTTTTCTTTTAGAAGTGGTTAACCTTCTCGTTGGGATTTCCATGGGATGGGAGCCCACAATTTAATAAACCAACTGCGATAAGACACTTTTGTCAGAGTTAAGATAAGATAATTTTTAACATCCGCGAGGCTAACATATCCTATGGGACAGCCTGCCAAAATTAAGCCAACTTTAGTAACTCAGATCTTTTCTTGTGCAAGTTGACGATGAACACTCCTAACTTCTCAATGCACTCCTTGCTGAATAGATTATGCCAAGAGTTATCAGATTAAAAACCTACAAATTTTTCCATGTTGTCCTTATATGCATCACATTCTAATATAAAGTGTTGTTCGGTTTGGACAGTCCCAAAATTGCAAAACATGCAAACTCTCTCCTCCCAAGCCTCTTTTGGCCTCTTCCACTGCCCGGTCTCACAACAGAGTTGATGAGAATTGGTTCTCAGCTGGGTTGATAAGAGTTTTAGCTCTCCAATAAATGTTAGCCCCTATATACGATTTTTGAAGTTGATCACATGAGGGGTTGAAATCATTGATGTAATATACATTTTCTTCCTTCCAAGCTCATTTCCCCAATTTCTCAAGTGTAAAATTTATCCATAACGAAGACCTTTATATCTTTGTTATTTGTGGGACACATACTGAAATGGACATTCCATTTACTCATCCACTTTATGTTTTGTTGCATCCACATTTTTTTACTTTTGCACAATATATCATTAAAAACAACTTTAGGCCATCTACCTTCTTCCATTCTTTTAGTTCTTTTTAAATAGCTTTTGAGGTGCACCATAGCAAGTGCCTCAATAGGGGCAACCCCCATTTCACTTAGCAATATATCATATGGGACCGTGCTTTTGATTTTAAACTTGCTAGTGATCAAACATTTTGGGATTCCCTCGATTTGCTTCCATTGTGAGGATGAAGTATTGCTGGCCCATAATTCACACCCATAAAGAAAAACTGACATAACTATAAGACCTAATAGAGTTTGATTAGTTTTCCAATCCCAAACTTTAGCCTCCCGACATCTATTTTGGAGAGCATAAAGCACCTTCCAACCACCTAACATTCTTTTCTTTTTGCAACCATCCCACATTAGGTTTTTGTTGAAGTCAATGCCAAGATATTTGTACTCCACCACTTCCTCAAGAATGCTTCCTTCAAAATAGAACTTATGCTAATGTTTTTTACTCTTAGAGAAAACCATGACTTTAGTCTTGCTAATATTGACCTGCATTCCCACATTCTGCAAAAATGCTCAAGGTAAAATAGGTGTGCTTGCAAACCTTAGGCGGATTTGGAAAACAAAATGAGGTTGTCCGCATAGAGGAGCAACCTTATTAAATATTCTCCCAACTGAATACCCTCACCATTTTTCATGTTTAACCATTCTTCAAGTTTGTTGATATATAACACAAACGAAGTAGGAGATAGAGGGAAACCTTTTTTGACCCCAATATCGCTCCTAAAACATTCAGAAATGTTGGCTGAAGTTCTGATTTTGACTTTTACCTCTTCGTACATCCTATGAACAACAACTCTGAGATACATAAGGATCTCCAATTCTTCCATTCTTAGCCAAAGCTTGTCCCTAGGGTCGGTGTCGAAAGCCTAAATCTAAAGTTAACAAAACAGCAAAAAACTTCAACCTTTTTCTCCCATCCTTTTTCGATTATGTGTCTTAGAGTAATACAGTGATCAACTGTTGAGTGTTTTGGTCTAAAACCAGCCCACCCTTTTGTATGTTTATGATTTTCCTCAACCCATTTACTAATTATGTTTTCTATCATGCTGCCAAATAATTTTGCAAATAGAGGATTGATCATTACAGTTCTGTAGTTGGAGGGATTATTGACATCACCACTCTCAAAAAGGGGTATGGCAAGGTTGATTGTCCAATCTTTAAGAAATCCATGTAATTGACTGATACTATTGAACATTTTTTAAATGTGTGGTGCAAGGGTTTTTATGCCCCACTTGAGATATACCTCTTGTAGTTCAACCAAGTCCTTGGCCTTACCTCTACCCATCTTTTTAATATCCATCTCTACCTCTTGCACAGTGAAAAGATTTGACATATTTTTGACCAAGGGTGGTAGGCCCACCTCACCTTCTTGTTTGTACAATTTCCTAACATAATCAAGCCATTGAGTGTTTGCAATATTATTTTCAGTTTGTTTCCTTCTTGGCTGAAGTTCCTTCCAAAAAAGTTTGGGGTTATTTTTACTAAGGAAAATTAGCTCATCTCTCCTTGTGACCATAAAATCAGCTTTTTTCATCTTTAAAATCTGCTTGTAAACTTTAATGTCACTGTTTGTTTTATTTGACTCTCTACGAGTCCTCCTAGCCATTTTGCATTCCTTATGAAACCACGCATTGACTGGAAAATAGTTTGTTTCAGACTTTCTTATCTTTGTTCTTTTGTACTTTGAAAGAGCCTTATGGATCAAACTTGTTAATATGTGACTACTAACATCATGCCCTTGCATGTTATCTTCCTTACAGAGTTTCTCAAGTGCAACCCTGAAGATGTAACCATTTTCAGAAGTCAAAATGATTTTGCCTTGTGAAAGTGAGTGTTGAGGGGATTGAGGTTTTGTCCCAAGCTACATATTCTCAACCCACAACAAGTTTATGTACAATGGTCTATGATTAGATTTGAGGTCCCATATGTGTTCCCCAATTACAACATTCTTGATTCTCTCATATAGATTGTGTGAATAGATTGCATGATCAACCACGCTCACACCACTATACGTGTTGCAAGTGAAATTGCCTGATTTTAACCATCTAGCCAAACCATTGCAAATGATTAAATCAAATGTGCCACATAGAGTGATCAATTCTTCACCAAAATGATTAGAGCCCTTAGCATCTTTCGAGACTCTTTCCCATTGATGTTTTCTCTTTTTAGTGAGCCAAATAGGATTGCAATTTTCTTTGTAGTTGAAAATACTAGCTTGTTTGTTTGTTGTTCTAGCATTGAAATCCCCAACAAGGAGAACATCCCCTTGCTACGAAACCACGACAACATCCTTCTTCAAAGTTGTGTAAGGATCTCTGTGATTTAAACCATGATTTTTATACATTTTAGAAACTTGTGGGCCAAAGTAACATGTTGCAATCTTGAGGAGATTGTTGTTTTCCATGATTTTGAACCATATGAACTATTTATTGGAGTATTCCTTTTCCAGCAGAATAACACGTCCTACCTTTTCTTTTACTAGAACAATAATGCCTCCATGTCCTTTACCATTTTCCACTGCCAAATTCCAAACTGCCACTTTCTAGTAGCCTTCAAGCAAGGGAGTCTTGCAACCTTCATTCGCATGCGTCTCTATAAGGAAAATAATGTCTTTGCCTTCCGCAATAGGCCCCAACCCAGGCTCACATCTCCAAAGATAACCTCTGCATTTCTAACTAATTAAGCTTAAGGACATCTGGGTTGAACTTGATTGCTATTTATTTTGATGTGAAAGACTCAGAGTCAAGTTCTTGTCTCTATGAATGAATGTTGATCCAGCCGTGTATAGTTTCTTACTGAAGAGTGTGCTGCCAAATCTTGGCTGCCTACTTGTTGCTCTACATTGTGAAGGTGCCCAAAATGAGCAATAATTGCTTTACCCTTGATAACCATGCCCTTTTGCCTTCATTTCTTGTTGGTCTAATTTTTGCCACTTCAACCCTTCTCTCTTCTTTTTGCCTCATAGTTAGTTAATATAAAATAAAATCAATTGTGGAAATAGTTGGTGTATGGTAAAATAGCATCAATGCTTGCTTACGAACGAAACCATTGCACAAGCACGACGTGCGCTACTTGCATCTGAAATGAGAGAGTGTTGAACAATGACTAGTTACTTTGACTAGAAAGAGTACAACTAGTACGTACACTTCCATTCTATGAAATTTATAAAAGACAAGGAAACACAATTCAATTCATTCACTTGCACCTCCCAGCAACCGGTGTTCATACATTCATTGCATTGGTGAGATTCCATTCCACATTGGATAACTCTAAAAAATTTATAAATACTCATTTAAATCAAAGTAAAGCAAAGTAAAGGGGAAAGATTCCAATATATGAATGCCTTTGATAGGAGTGGTTGATTTGATATCCATATTTATTGATTTAACACCTACACTTATTTATTTAATGTCCAATTTTTTTTACAACATTGCACCAATAGTTGTGACTATAAATTGTTATTAAAATGATGACTACCCATAATTGAATGAAATGCACCTTTAGTAAATAACCAATAGTGTGATGACACATCAGCTACACAACAAGGATTTTTTAAGTTGTGATTATTCTCCAATTGGTGAATATGTCCCGATAGGCGGATCGAAATTGGCGAAAAAAATGCTCATTTACTGGTTGACCGGTTCACCCGGATTTTTATAAAATGCTCATATGGTGGTTAGATTGTTTGCCACTATTTTTTCATAATTTCTGTAACATAGTTGAGTTCTTCGCCCATATTTCTATTTACTCTTTTACTCTTATTCACCACAGATTAAATTTGGTATATTTATGGAGGATCAACATTCGCCAATGGCCCATTGTCCAAAGTAAAAAAATTATTTGCACTAGGACCCAATTCACCATGCATCATACATAATCATGTCTCAAATTACCACCCTATTCACCCAGTCAATTATTTGAAATTACACGGGGTTCGCCAAATATTAGTTGTTATCATAAGCAACTGTCGGCCCCTTCGCCAAAATGGACAATCGAGATTATGAGGTAAATCTGATGGCTGATATGAAAATGGTTTACTTGTAGTTGTCTATTTAAGAGATATGAGTTTCATTATTGAAACATGTCGGAGAGAAGGAGACTTCAAGAGATTTAGTTGATTCTGAGCTCACAACTGCGATCGGTATCGAACGACTACCAGTCCATAGTATCTTATTCAAGTAAAATTTTATTGCAGCCATAATTTGTTGGAAATGTCACAGTCAAAGTTAAACAGGAAGAGGACTATTGAAGGTGGAGATGTCCAAGAGAGGCCAACGAAATGCAGAAATATATCTTCATACTTTGGCGTGGGTAGACGCAATAGTGTTGGTCAAAGTGAGGAAGGTACATCATAGAGGAACTTGTACAATTTGAAGGTTCTCAACCTACACAGGAGTCTAATGAACAAATTGGGGAGCCTAATAAATCTGGTGACGAAGTTGCTGAACCTAATATATCTGATGAAGATGACCTTGAAGAAGAATTTCAAGTAAATAACCAGTACCAGGATGAATCGATTGACTTCGGTGATGATGATGGTTCAATTAACAGTAACACTAAAGGGAGAGGAAAATCAAAAGAAAAAACTAATCGTCAATGGGAGATGTTGAGGAGAATTAAATTTGATTGAGCGGCAAAGTATCCATTCATTGAACCCATGGAAAATCCAATTGTAGGTGAGCCACTAGTAGAATGCATATGTACGATTTGTAGTTGGAAGTATAAAAAGGAAAAGTGGTTGCAACTTAAACTAGATAGCATAGATAAACATGTTGGTAAGGTTTACGAAACCTCAACTGTTAATGGAAAGGAAATAAAAGTGGTAAGATATAAAACAAAGGAGCAATATCAATATAAAAGAAATGCTAAGGAATATTATTTGTTTCAGAAATTTAAGATGAAGCCTGGTGAAGTTCAAGGTTCTATTAATGCTATTTTTGCAAAAGCAAGTGAAGTAGAAGAACGTGGAAAAGTTGTTCAATTAAGTAATGTTTTCCATATTTTGAGCAGAGGGCATCCAATGACAGACTATCCTAAAATGAGTGGTTTGTTACACTTTCTGAAAGTTCCTAACTATCCTATCACTCATTGGTCAATAAACAGTGGATGGGAATTGGCAAGTTGTATTGCCCAGGTTGAAATAGAGGATGTGCAGAGAAAAATAAAAGAGTCAACCTTTATTGCACTGTTCTTAGATGAAGTTATGGCAATAGATAATATGTTGTGGGTATGCATGCATGTTTATACTATACAGAATAATGTCCGCCAACCACATCTACTAGCTATTGCAAAATTGAGGGACAATGCGACATCGAAAACTTTATTTCAATTAGTAAAGAGCCATTTAATTGAATATGGAGGTATGGATGAATTGACAATAGCGAAGAAGTTGATCTGTGTTGGAGCTAATGGAGCTTCAGTAATGCAAGGTCAAAGCAATGGTCTTTGCACAAAGATGCAGGCTTCTTGTTCACCATATGTTGTTGGCATTCATTGTATGGCCCACAGGATGAATCTTGCTTTTAGAGTTGTGAAGAAGTTCCCTTTAGTAAACAAGGTTGAAGATTTAGTAAGAGAGTTGTACTCATATTTTTGTCGAAGTCCCAAACATTTTAGGGAATTTTAGCACTTTGCTGATGGAATTACCAATGGAAACAAGCTTCTTAAAGACGTTGATACCAGATGGATCTCTTTGGATGGACCAGCGCATCGAGTTTTTTCTAAATATCAATCTTTGATTGGACTGATGTACGAAAATTGGGACAATGCAAAAAATCAGAGATGTGGCGACCTACTTCGGAGGTTAAGCAATATAGAGACACTTTTGACTTTAACATCTCTTCTTCCCATGCTAGAAGAAATGATGTTCATTATGAAAAAAGCCCAGCAAAGAGCCATGTATATTGCAGAATATGCTTACTTGCGTAAAATGTCATGCCAAGCCCTGGATAGTCTCTATCCAAATGACCTAAATTTATTTGATGAAAGATTTAATCACTGGTAGAAACTAACAGATTTGGAAAATCCTGATAATTATTTAAAGATTGTTGAAAATGGGGATTTATGTGTTTTTGTAAGGGGATTTCAGATACCAATGTACTACAGTGCCCCAAAGAAGCAAGCTACAAGAGTTACAAGGGAAAAGTTTACCAAGATTGTCGAGTCTATAGCACGTAATGCAAGCAACATATCCTATAAAGTTTCCTCTGAAATAAGATCTTGATTCCCATATGAACAACTGCTTGAGGCCATGGCAATTATGTTTCCTCAATATTGGACCTTAAACTATAAGGAAGATTATCGTAATAGGCTGATGACTTTGATAAAGGAATTTTGCAAATCTGTAGAATTCAATGGAGTGACTATCAATGGAATTTTAGATGAGGGTCTTCTTAGACAGCAATCAGGCACTTTTGCAAAGACTATGAAGCATCAATATCAATTAATGCATAACCCACATGAAGAGGGCTCGGCAACAAGGCTTTGGACAGAACTAAAACAGAGCACAATGTTGCGTGAAGAAATTTCAGAGTTCTTCAAGCTTGATGATCTATGTCAGACCATGATATTGGGTTCAATGGAGGATGAGAGAGTTTTCAGTGCTTTGGGATTCCTAAAATCAAAGCTAAGAAACAAACTAGACAAGAATTTGGAATCATGCTTGAGGGTCTACACATCTAGGTATGATGTCAATACTTTTCCTTATCAAAAAGCAATGGGAATTTGGAAGAAAAGATGCAAAAGAAGAGGGTTGGGCAACACCATTAACCAATCTCCGACAGCAACTCCGAGTGGGACAAGTACAGGTGGTGATGGGAGTCATAGAAGCGGAGGTCAGACTCAGAGTGAAGAAGACACAAACGAAAATGAAGAGAACAATGAAGAAACTAGAATACCAGAATTGGATGATGATGACGACGTAGAGATGAATTGGAAAATTTAAGAAATTTTTGCTAAATTAGCAGTAGCAATCAATAGGTATTTTTTGAACTTATTAACTACTATATCATGTGGCTGTCATTCAATGTTCATTTTAGAAAAGAAAGAATGTATTATTACTGTAGAGTGTAGTTTGTAACTTTGTATCGTATCATCAATGATCATTCATATTTGAATTTGAAATTCCTGAATTAAATTTTGTATTCCAATAGCATATAACAAAGTAAATCAACTAAGAATAACTTAATAAAATAGAGTAACTCAACATACATTGAATTGGAAAACATGAAAATTAGATAGAGCACAATTTGTTTTATATTCATTTGTAATATATTACAATTTATAGTAGTTCAATTTGTTTTGTATTCATTTGCAATATATTACAATTTATAGTAGTTCAAAATTCAGAGCAATCTTTCTAGACCAGTCCAAACATCCTCTGATGGTAGAACAATTTGGTTCATAGTATAGTCACACTCCTGCAACTTCGTTAGCAATTCATATTTGGAAGTGTGACTTGACAACATTGTTGCTTCTAAAACTCCATTCAAAGTTCTCACTAGTTTGATGGAATCCATGAATGTATCAAGAGATATGTCTGTAGGAAGAAAGCGTAAATCGGTATTTATTTTATCATGCAACCTTATTTTGTAATTTTCTCTTCCAATGAAGTTATTTGCGTCAAATCCCTTAGGCAAACCAAGACTTTCCATATTCGCTTTCATTTGTTCTATCTTTGTGATCTTTTGCTGAGCTTTGTCATCCAATTCCTGTGCTTCCCGTAGCTTCTCACATTTTTGAATGATACTTGATAACTTTACTAAGGCATCAAGGCGGTTGCTAATTCCCTTGTTTGATAGATAACTATCACTCTTACTGTACAGTTGTTGCATAATATATTTTGCTTTCTTTTCTTTCTTGACAACATCCATGTTTTTTTCAATGTTCTTATGGAGCTTCAAATAACATACTCTCATACTTTGAAGCAATTCAAACCACTCATACAAGCTATTACACATCACCAATATTTGGCCCCAAATGTGTTCTTTTGCAATCTTCACTAAATTATTATTAGTATCTGTTAAAGTTTGAATTGTATTATTGGCCTTCTTTAGTTCTTCTGCCATTTCTTCACAATTATTTTTCTCTTCCACTGCTTTGTGTTCCCAATGATTGGCTTTATCTGCCTGGGAGTCCAATTGCTTTTTCAATTCCTGGTTGGAGGCAGCATTACTCTCCACGGTTTTAAATAACTTTTTTGAACTGACTCTTTCTTCCTCTAGCTTTTTACTAATTTCTTCCAATTTTCCCCTTGGTTCCTTCATCTCTGCCTACTCAAGTTCCTTCACTACTACCTCCACATGTTCCTGCTCTGTACCTACTGATGTAGAGGTTAATTTTTTAATCTTTTTCTATAATTCTTTCAAACTGTTCTCTGAAGCTTTCCTCTTTTCTTTTTCATTGCCAATGTCTGCCTGTAACTTTTCTATATTTTTCTCGAGCTTGCTTTTCTCTCTTTCCATCTTTAGTAGTGCACTATAGACCACTTGGTTTGTAGACTTTGACACATTAATTTTGTCCACACTTTTAACTTTGGAAAAATCCATTTGGAGAGTGCTAACTTGAAATTCAGACGGATCTATCTGACTCTCTGGTGGGTTTCCATCTTTATTTGGTGGAATAACAACCATGAACTCCATCATGTCTCTTATTGGGTCATATGTTGGTAAAACCATGTTGGATGCAGGTTGTTCCTATACAGCTGCATTAAGGGCACCAGTCTTCATGGTCTTTTGTATTTTCTTATTCTTGTTTATTGTTTCTGCAAATTTATTATAGAAATCATTGAAATGAAAATCTAGTGTTGCAAAAGGATTTGAATGTTTGAAAGGTGAACCAGAGGCAAAGCTTGCAATGCCTGTTGATCTAACTAATGCTCTTTGAGGATTTAAACTTCTAGAGGTTTTTGCTGAACCTGAAACTGCAAATAGTTGCTTACGACCGTGTGACATTGTTGTCAGTGTTCTTCTGGAAGGGGAAAGCTTTTGCTTCTTGACACTATCTTCTACTATGGGATTCTGTGTAGATTCTACTGGCCTCTTTAGAGAGGGAACTTGTTGTATAAGTTTCCCAGTCCCACTAGCACCAGTGCCACTACCAGACCCAATAGCAGTACTAGTAGATTCAAACCCAAGGCCTACACCATGCTCATAAGCAATTTTTTCCATCTGAATTGTATTCCAGATGCCTTCTCCTGTGGGACCCAAACCACCACCTTTATAACCCATTTTTTCCACAATGTCTGCCCCTTTGCTATATACTTTTTTTCGGTCCTGGCAGGTTCCACTCTGGCCTGGAGTAAATGCACTTGGTGGATTATCATCCTCAGTGTCTTGATTATCATCCTCACTGTCGTATGCCATGTTAGGATGCTCCAAATTCCATAATTTGCTAAACACTATATCCTTGTCTATTTCATCCAGATCTTCACTAATCTTTGGTTCACCAAGATCCTTTCTCGTACCCCAAAAATCAGCCAATTTTGTTCTAGTCGATTTTCTATCCTTACAAGATTCTGCTATTCTCTTTGGTATTTTTATGTTTGATGGATTAGCAGCTTTTTTGTAGAAATTGTAGGACATCCTAGGCTGTACAATGCCCTAGTTTATTGTTGTCATAATTTGTGATGACAACTATTGAACTAAATTTTTTTCCTCAGGAGAAAGTTTCTCCATCTCTTTTGTAACATCATCCTAGCTATCCTTGTTTTTCAACCTCTCTAGCAATGGTTTACTTTCATGTTGAAATAAGTTTTCAGAGTTCTTATTAGCAATAAGCATTGTTTGAATGACGTTGAGTGGATCATACTTCCAATACCACTCTAAATCAAATTGAAAAATATCTATAAAAAAATTTGCCACTTTGAATGCCTTTCTCTCAAATGTTAACCCTCCAATTGAGAAAGGTAAGGAAGGGAATATGCTCTTCTTCTGTTGGCCAGCAAAGAGTCTATCTGTGCTCTCTAGTTGCACTACATATTCTACTACAAACATCCTGTCTATCACATGCATTGGAAGTTTGTGGGGTTGCAATTCTGATCCGTAAAACCTTAGCACAATGTAATCTTCCATTAAGTACCAGTTAGCCAATTGAACTGTGCTTCCAAGTTGGATGCAATCCCTACATGAAGCAGACAATTTGGGCATTGGAGTGCTTGTTATTTGTTTGTACAATGGTGCCAAAAAGAAGTCTAAAAAATTACTGTAATTCCTTTTGTTATCATACATTCTTATCTGATGTGTCCAGTTATATATTGGAGTACCTGTCCCCCTGTGAATTTCAAGCTTGTTGTCATTTCTCATTAATATTGTCGCATGCTTGGCTAGTAGGAGATAGCACAAGTAGGTTGTGAACCTAAATGTCTTAGAATTGCCTCTTTTAATCAATGCTAATTGTTCTTGCATCGATTGAACCACATGTCCAACAAAATTATATCTTACTGGTTCATTGACACAATGGATATCCCAAATGAATTGAAGAATGTTGGCATCCACTTCCCTATTGTTTTCCAGTCCCAGGCAAAATGCTAGCGAGGATATAGAATCCTAAACCCATGGCACAAAAATGTTAAAATCATAAGGAGGCTTATGGTTCTCACCCAATGAAGCCTTTGCCTCTGGAACTATTAAACCCCTTATAAATGAATCTTTTGCGTTTGGAGAGACTATCTCATATTGCTCTGCCAATTTTCCCAGGTCAATAGGGACATTACAGTTTTGTCGGTCAAACCCTAGGTCTAGCAAACTGTGAAATTCTTCCTGGGTTATTGATAAAATTTCTTCTTGATTTTTTTTATTGTTGTTCTTTCTTCATCATAATTTTCTGCACAAATGAAGACAATTTCTAGGCAAGGGAAAACTTCGGGTAACAACATTTGACCCAAACCAACATCCCATGAAGCAACTTTATTTGTTTCTGCACCTACCGCTAGGTTAAATTTTATAAAATCACACCTCTTTGGCCCAGTTGCCTTACTGCACAATGAATTTTTAATTGTTATAACTCTCTTTTCACCGTTGATAACAGGATCATAAACATCATGATACTCATCAGTGAAACCAGGGATTTCTACTAGTTTTCTACAGTCTATTAAAGGTTTCCCATCTACTTGAGTTTTCGCTTTCCCCATTGTTCTTCAGAAGAATGAAAAAACACAGATTCATAGATATTTACTAAAACCCCAATTTAAGAAAACCCCAATTGTACATGCAAGAATTAAAATTTCAAAATCAAGTTAAACTAACCTGAAATTAAACTTTTAAATTAGGATAGATATAAGTTAGAATGGCTTAGGCTCTCACAAATTACAGTCTCAAAATCTTCGACGACGGTTCAACAGTTCTTTTTAGCTCTACTACTACGAGTCGATAGGTTTTTAAAAAGAAAAGGTTAAAACCTTTCATTAAATGTAATGGTATATAATCTTTCTAAAACACGTGTAAGTTGTAACGTAATCTTTCTAAAACATTATACTATGTGTAATGTAATCTTTCTAAAACATACTACGCGTAATCGTTAATCTTTTTGATGAATTACACATCAACGACATACTACGTGTCACGTTTTTGGAGTGAGTTTTCAGAAAAGCTTTTTGAAACCCATAGTTCTTATGAAATACAACTTCAACCGTTCATCTCTCGTAATCCAACGATTGTCACAATTTTAAAATATTAATAATTTAACACACACTAATGAATATTAATTATTAACTATATTCACTTAGAATAGCTTATCCATGAAATTTGAACCAGGAATGATAAAGTTTCGAAACATTTAATTATTGCATAAAACAATAGTGCAATCAAAAAAATTTATATTATATAAGGAAAAATTTCATTACAATTCAAATATGCCCATAGACCATATATATTAACGATTCTTATAATCAAAACAAAAAAGAAAAGCAATAGCACTTTGAAATTCTTAAAACATTTTCATATTATAGTTTTTAACATATGTGATTATAATTTATATCATTTCAAAAACCTTGGTAAGCTACTACCAGTGGTAAGCTATCTACCACCATAGGGAGACACAGTAGAAGGACTAGAGAGTAGAGACTACGTAGAATCATGGACTATCCGGCTGAGGCTCCCTTCCTTCAGACTTCTGTGTGGAAGTCTTGAGAGAGGATAATGTCGACGAATTCTTCTAGCCACATATAGTCCCCGGGTTCATCCAGTAGGTGCCACTTCCAGAGGAAATCCCTCCCAATCTGTGCCCACTTCTGATGACGCATGAGCTGCTCAGCATCAAGGTTCAGTAGGAATGGTTGCCTAGGAATAACTACTCCTGGTTCTAGAATCTTAGGCAAATCATTTGCCCAAGGAATTCCAACCCCAATTTTTGAAAATATGACAACATGCACATTGTCACCGAGGTATTCTTCTTTGAAAACTTTCCTCAGAAGCGTGATCATATCCACCTTTTCCCCCCCAGGTCCAACAGAGAAGCCAAGAACCGAGATGAAATGTCAGTGGCGACTCTATACAGATTTTCACTCTCCAAAAATTCATGACCGAGCACCATCCTTATAGCCTTCTTGGTGAAGGCTCCCAAATCCATAGCAATAGACGCTAGGATTGGGTCTGTGACCAGGCCCAGAAAGGCCTTCTGGTCCTCCAAGATAGTGCATCTCAAACAAATTGGAGTGTACATTCGCACGACGCAGACTATTCTCACAAATATGCTTTCACAATCGTAAATTAACGAGCATAGATCAATCTATTTATAAGTCCTGATTGAAAATTATTCCCCTAAAGATCTAATTAAATCGTAAGATGAATGGTAACTGTCCAAAAATCACTAAATCTTTCATATTTAATTCAACACTGGGTGGAATTGGAAACAACACTTATGATAAGACATTTTCTATCTTGGGAATAACAAAGGCTGAAAGGATCACGCCACGCAGGTGGACATAACAATTCTTTATTTTTAAAAAACCTTAAAACCTGTGCCCACTCTGCAGAAACAATAAGCAAAGTATGTTACTGCGAAATGGTGGCAGGAAATGAAGCTTTACCATTGATTTAAGATCATTGAACGGTCAGAAAATCATGTCCTTATATGATATGATGTTTTCATTCAAGCCTTAACTTTAAGGCATTAATCTATCGAGGTATATGATGTCACTGTCACACATATCTGTCAATGAAATTGAAAGGCGCCATCAAAGAAACCATTAATTCACAATGCACATTACTTTAATTGATGTCATGACTCATCTACTCATCGCCATTAATTAATATTTCTATCTAATATTACCGAATTTGCCAAAAGAATTCTAATATTTCTATCTAATATTACAGTGTCACACGTCCGTTCGATTACAATATATCAATGACCAAAGTCAAATTTCGGGCCTTTTGTTGGTCTTCATAATATTTACGAAAAAGTCTCGACGGAATCATGACACATGGTATGACACGTATTGTTGGTCTTCATAATATATACAAAAAACTCTCGACGAAATCATGACACGACACGTATTGTTGGTCTTCATAATATATACAGAAAACTCTCGGCAAAATCATGACACATGGTGTCATGATTCCGCCGAGAGTTTTCCGTATATATTATGAAGTGTCATACCACGTGTCATGATTCCGTCGAGAGTTTTCCGTAGATATTATGAAGACCAACAATAGGCCCGAAATTTGACTTTGGCCATTGATATTTTGTAATCGAACGGACATGTGTCATTTGAGTCTATGACGTCAATGGTCATAGTGATGGGAGTGGGACCCAATGCAACTTCAACATCAAATCACAACCATTGGATTAACAGATATGAACGGTGGAAGGTGCATTTCAAAGGGAATGTGGTGTGATAACTCCTTTAGTGAAAACTCTCTCCGGAATCATCACACATCATTCTTCAAATTTCCAATTATTCAATCGCCATACCAACCATAAATTTTTGAAAACCATTCACCATGACAAATAAATTAATTCACATATTTGGAAAATAATTTCGTCATATTATTATAAAAATGGTATCCGTTATTAAAATATTCGCCAACCAATATCCATATTTTGAAACATAATTCGCCATCAATATTAATAATTTTATTTTTAAAAAATTATAGTCACCATTTTTTTATAAAAATTGTACACACTATTAAAAAATTTGCCACCAAATATCCATATTTTGACACATAATTCACCATCACTATTAAAAATTTTCCCCAAAAAAAACATGTGATTCGCCACAATTTTATACTTTTCAGGAGGGGGGGTTCCTTAAAGTTATCCCTGCTGCACGATTATGGGTACCCTTTTTACACGACGATTGGTCTCATCTTTTTTGGGGGTTGTTTTGGACACCTTGTCAAAAAGCATGTTGATGTGGCATATTGTTTTATGATGTGGCCTTGAAACCTTAGTTATAAGTAGAGGACTTGCCAAGTAAGTTGTTGAAAAAATGTGAGTGATTTGAAATTTTCACATAGGATTTTGAGAAGTGCAAAGTTAGGGTGCTCAACTACTGGGTCCACTCCCCTATTTTAGCTTATTTTCATGCTATTTTGTTCTTTAAAATAAACATATAGCAAGAAGTGTACATCATAATTCAAAATTCGATGAGGGTTTTTTTTTATAATTATTTTCTCGATTTTAAATTGATTAGTATGTATAAGTAATAATAAAAATCTTAAACAGTCACTTATTTTTGTTATTCGTGAGTTCATTTTGATTTTTTTTTTGCAGTATAATGATTACTATACAAGTAGTATGTTTTAGAATCAAAATATTGGTTACTTGATTTTATTTGTAAATATTTGTATAAATCATTTTACATTTCTATTTTATTCATTTACTAGTTTTGATTGATTTTTTTTATCATGGAATTAATCTTTTTGTGTTTAATATATGCAAAAATGATCCCATAACTTACAATTTCAAAATTAAATTCAGGCCCAACTCATCAACGATTTAACCCATTAAATATGATTGATCATCAACAATTAAACCTAGCAAATATGATCAATTATTAGTTATTTAACCCAACAAATTTGATCGATCGAGTTCTTATACCACTTTGTAGATTTTTAACCAGACAAAAGACACAAATTGAATTTATCACATTTTTATTTATTCATCTTCTTTATATCATGGTTCTCAATGAAGAGGTTTTCTTCTACTTACATAATGAGTACAAAAACACAATATTTTATAGAGGTTGCAACCTAAACTTCTAAACCTAAAAAATACTACAAAGCTAATTTAGAATGTCTCTCTAAAAAGCTCCGATTGAATGCTTGACATTACTATTTATTTCAAGTTGCATGTTTGACATCATTTTCCAACAATTGACACAAGAAACATCCACCACTTCTCTTTTAGCACCAGGAATACACCATTTGTGCAAATTTTTCTTCTCTATTTACTCCATTCTTGAATTTCAACGGTGGTGCACCTCGGTCCATAGTTTGAATCTCCATTGTGTTGGAATGGGCATTGTAGTCCTTTTTACTTTGCAAGGAACAATGATTGATTGAGAAGCTTGATAGAAGAAAGAAAAAAAAGAGGGGAAGTATTTATATTCTATGGTAACTCCAAAAAGAAGGTATATACTTGAATTGCATTTTTTCCTCCAATATTGGAATGTTGTCAAAGAAATATTAACAAAAGATATTATTGATGATAATTGAGTTTTCGATGTGAGTAATTTGGCTAACAAGATTTATAATCAGTTGTATTTGAAATGAATATTATTGAGTAGTAATAGTTGATAACAAAAAAGCTATTCATATTCATTTTTTAATTTATTAAAAATAAAAAAAAATTAATTTATTCAATATTAAAAAATAATTCAATAGTTTATTTCTTTTCAATGTCATACTAAAACCTCGGGTGAACTCACTCATTTATTTTAAATTATGAGGAAGCTAAAGTAATTTGTTACTAATAGTTTTCTTAAAATAAATTCATCTCAAATTGACTTTGATTAAGTATTATTTCCTTAATTCGACCAAAAAAAAAAGAGAAAATCGTTCAACCACATCTAAGTGGTGGCTAGATAAAATTCATATCTTCTTATTACAAGAGCAACACAAGAAACTAGCTTGTCTTAGCAAGTAATTTCTTTGAATTACCTCCCTACAACATTAATACACACCCAAAATAATTAATGAGGAGAATGGGTGGAAAAACATGTTAAGGAATTGGAAATTATTAAAAGCTTTCTAGACATTTCAAAGGTGAAAGTTTATATTAGCATAGCATTCTATCACATTGTTTAATAATTATGGTTTAATTTGCCAATTGTTATGGCTATTATTCAATTGCAATTTTATCAATTATTTTTCTATGTATATATATTTTTGTTGTTCATAGAATAAATCATCAAGCATTCTCATCCATTTTATTACAGCATAAAATATTTTTGTGTCTATGACCTGCAAGTTTTGAGAGATGACATCCAAGCTAATATATAACTTATATAAGCTATATGAGAATATAGCTTTGGAAAGTGATGACCAAATGACAAATTCTTGGTTTTGACATCCTAAATATAAGGGCCCATTTGGTGCATGGAATATGATCTCTAATTTCAGAATTAGATTTTTGGATAATTCAATTCCATATTTGTGTCCATCCAAAAAAGCAGGAATTGGAATTTTGAAATTCTATTTTGGCCCACAAAATGAGCATTTCATCTTCCACTTGAAAAGGTGGAATTAGATATTCCAGAATTGACTATATCTAGCATTTTGTATTCCAGCACCCAAACGGGTCAAGGGTCTATTTGTTTGGTGGAATTGGAATTTTCTAATATCAGAATTTAAATATTCCGTGTTTGTTTCTAAAAAATGAAAAATGGAATAGGTATTTGTATATTCTAATTTAACCCCAAAACGAGCATTCCTATCTTCCACCTCAAACCCTTGAATTGGAAAAAGATTCCAGCCATATTCCAAAAACCATTTTCCAGATTTAAAACTTCCTGAAGTCTCAAATTCCAGCATTTTGTAATTCCAGCAAACAAATGAAGTCTAGTGATGTTTCATTTCAAATGATTATCTTTTTGGCATATGTGGAGCTCGATTTGGGAAGGTTTTCAAATTCTCTAATTATTTGCCATTATGGTTGGGAATTTATAATTGCTTTCTATCTATTGATGTCACTAGCCACTTCCATAGCCATTTTGTGGAGGCCACTATCTTTTCCCCGCCTACCATATTTTGTGCCTCTTGCCACTTGGAGTCCTTTTCATGTCTTGTCACCTTCCCCACTGTCATTTCAAGTTTTTCCTTTCCCTTTCTTATGTGGCATTTTTGCGGAGCTTATTCATTAATGATTACAACCCTTGGTGCAGTACTTATTTTTCATTTTATAAGCTATCACCTCCTCTTCCTCCCACATTCCTCCCACATTCTTGCATGCTAGTTTCTTTGGTTTCAATCTCTTAGCTTTGAGTCTGCAATGGCCATGGTGTATTGTCCCATTAACAATCACATCTCGCTTCCTAATCGTCAATGGGCAAAACCCATTTTAGGGGCAATTATTATATCTCACATGAGAGAAATTTTTAAAATTGATGGTTACAGATCAAAGTGTGCAATCTGCACAATATTTCAAGAATATTTTTTATCTATGCTAAGTCTCTAATGTGCTTATTTTTGTCAAAGGTACTCTATTTGTTTATGTCTAATAGTTTTGATTTAATTCAAGACTAGAACCTTTTTCACAAAATGGTTAAGCAATATATTAGGAATGTGTTCATTGAGGGAAATAGGTTGAAAGTCATTGTTCTTAACTTTGATATGTATCTCAGTAAAGCTTGTATTATGGGGTTATTTCTAGGGCATTGGCTATCTGGCCGAAAATTTGCACCAGCTACATAGTCAGTAACCATCATGTCAGCCTCCCACCTTCCGTGCAACCATGTCAGGCTCACTTTCCCGCAATGTATACGAAAATTATTAACCATACGAAGGGGAAATACTTAGTTTTTTTTTACAAAAGTTTGCAAAAAGATATAAGAAAAACGGTTTTCGTGGCTGGATAGCCACTACCATAGATTTTTATTTTATTTTTTAAGATATTAATTAAAGATTTTTTAATTGGAAAAGTCAATATTATTAAAATTAAATTATATATTAATTAAATACATTTGTTTAATTTATTTAAATAAATTTATAATATTATCTATTTTATGTAAAAATAATTTTTCATTTTAAATAAATAGTATTTTTTATTTATATTTTAATTTGTTTAGGATATTTTTAATAAAATATTTTGAAATCATATTATTATATTATTAATGTGTTATAATTTTAAATTAAAATTTATGAAATTAAATTAATATTTTATATATGATTATATGAAATATTTTTTTAAAAATGGAAGAGATGTTATAATTGATATTTAAATTATTATTTTTAACTCTTCTTTACACAACAATTGTTACTCATAAATTTTACAATTTGTATGTTGAGATTTTAAAATGGGATTATACTTAAATAGAAATACAATAATATTAATTATTTAAGAATACTTATTATTTTTAGTTAATGTCATTTAAGAATTTGTGACTCTAAAATTGAATGACTCAATTAACCTTAACCCTAATTGAACCCTAACCCTAATCATAATTGCCCTAG
Organism: Chamaecyparis obtusa; assembly: GCA_027943335.1. Classification (NCBI taxonomy): domain Eukaryota; kingdom Viridiplantae; phylum Streptophyta; class Pinopsida; order Cupressales; family Cupressaceae; genus Chamaecyparis; species Chamaecyparis obtusa. The sequence continues at coordinate 769,540 of BSBK01003845.1, read as the reverse complement.
TATTTTTCTTAAATCTTAACCATAATATAATCATAACCCTAATTTAATTATACTCTTAGTTCACCTATAAGCCTAATCGTAACCCTAATTAGATCCTAAAACTTACCTAACTTTAACCCTAATAAAATCTTAAACATAATCATACTTTAGCTCTAATATTTTTTATTGACCTTCACCATAATTTTACCCTAACCCAAAATAAAATTTATTTATCTTATAACTATAACCCTAATATTAATATTTATCTTATAACCTTATTTGAATCCTAATTCGAACCCTTTAAATACTAATTCAACTCTTATCCTAATTAAACCTCAATTCTAACACTTATCATAACTCTAATCCAACCTTAACTCTTATTAAACCCTAACTCTAAAAACCCTAACATAATCATAATTGAATGATAATCCTAAATTTAATTGAAATATAATACTAACTCTAGTCACAATTACTACTTAACTCTAATTTTATCCTCATCCTCATACTTACCCTAACTCTATTTGTAATTCTAATTCTATTTCTATTTGAATTGTATCCCTAATCATTATTGTAACTTATCATTTCATTTTTTATTTATTAAAAATGTATACATTATATATATATATATATATATATATATATATATATATATATATATATATATATATATATATATATATATATATATATATATATATATATATATATATATGTAGAATGATTAGATTTTATTTACAAAAGTTATTCTATATTACAATTATATTAAATATATATTTACTTATTTTAAATCACTTTTTATTTATATTTTTGTTGAATCTAATTCTCCTACATTAAGATTTTAGAGCTAATGTTTTTTACTATATATACTTCCTTAAAGACCATATTAAATGTGCTTCATGACTATTCTCTTCACAAGAATTCATATTATATTTTGTAATATTTTTAAAGTAGTTCAGAAATCACCATTATCAAATATTTTCATTATAAAATAGTTTTTAATGAATCTTACAATTTTATTAAAAGCATATATTAAAGAAAGATTTAAAAAAATTATAATAATATTGTTAAATAAAGATTTATTTTTTTAATAATAATATTCTCAAATAAAAATCTAATTTTTTTTAATTAATATCCTTAAGAATATTATTATAGATAAAGATTTAATTTTTTTAGAAAAATATTTTAAGAGAGTATTATTATTACAAAGATTTAATTTTTTTATAAAAATATTTTAAGAGAATATTATTATTACAAAGATTTAATTTTTTATAATAGTATTATTAAACAATTATTGTTAATTATTGCTATTTCCCAAAAAAAAATGTATATCCTAAAAAATCTAAAAAAACATCTTAAACAAATTAAAATATAAATAAAAAATATCATTTATTTAAAATGAAATATAAATAAAAAATACCATTTATTTTTGCAAACTTTTGGAAAAAAGACTAAGTATTTCCCCTACATATGGTTAATAATCTTCGTATATGCTGCAAGAAAGTGAGCCTGACACGGTTGCACGAAAGGTGAGAGGCTGCCACAGTTGCACGGGAGGTGAGAAGCTAACATGATGGTTGCTGACTATCTGGCCGGTGCAAATTTTCGGCCAGATAGCCAGTGCCTTATTTCTAGTGAGGTGTCTTGAAGACCAACTAGTCTTTGTTAAAGTTTATGAGGCTATCAAATATCGCCTCAACACTGACAATTGCAAGTACTTTCAAAGGGAATTATCCCAGGTTGTAGACATCGTTTCCCCTCATAATTCCAGACATAATTCTGAGGTTTTTTTTCCTCTACACAAAATTGTTGTCCATTTAACCATTATGGTGCTTCCACTAGCTATTCCCAAGAATGTTGACTCTGCTCCCAAAAATAGATTTCATCACCCAAAAGGAGGAGGAGATAATCTTCATTTGCTTGATTTCACTATTATGACCTCATTTTCGACTGAAGACCTTCAAGTTGGCCCCTCTCGTCTCCCATTGGAAAAAGGAAAATAGAAAATGCATGAGGATGACGAATCCTCTCATCTTCTCGGACAAATATAATTATGGATTATTTTTCTTTTGTCAAAATAAAATATTTTTAATTTCACTTGTTGTATGCATTCACTTCTTTTTGTGTATAATTGATAAAATTTGATGTATTTTCATATAAGGTCAAAGGACACGATGTGAATACTTGTGCATAGTTAGCTTTAGATCATAAAATGAAAAGGGGGACCAATGGGTTGAAATTTTTTATTTTATTTTTTATTTAAAAGGATGAAGACATTGATATGAAGTTGGTCTTGCAACTATTGGTCTTGGAACTACTAACATGCCCTGGGTTAGATAACCAACATTGATATTTTAAAAAATAAAATAGTTAATGGAATAGGATTTGATTAATGGTTAGGATAAAAAAATGATTGAAATTGTGTGCATATAAATATAAAGATAAATGATGTGCAAAGAGTCAATACAAAAGTATAAATATTGGTAAATTTTGATATGTTTAGCTACATAAATGTATCAAGACATTGAGGAAAACTAGGCAGAAAATTAAGAGCCAATCTTGTTAAAGATTACATTACACATTATTAAATGTGACCCTGTTAGGGTATTTGACTTAAATCTATTAGGATCTTCACCTTGTTAGGAGTGTCTTGGTTAAAGGGTTTTGAACACTCTTCTAGAATGTCACGTCTCTCAAAGATTTACAATAATACTATTAAGTCCACTTGGTTAAGATTTTTTCCTGCTACAAATGTTAATAAGAAACAGTATAAAATTTGATCTGTAAATCTGCAACTACCTCTTGCTTAGTCAGATCCCTTGTGCACTCTTTGTCTTCACTTCATTCTTTCACTATTCACTGGTCTGGCCTCAACACTTCATCAACCTCTTCTATAGACTCAAATTTCAACCTTTTTTCTTCTTCACTACATCACTTGACAACACATCAACACTTCAACTAACCAGCTTGTTTTTCATTCAATTTCATCCTTTATATAGACTTTGTTTTGCCTCTTAATTTGCTTTATTAAGTTTTCCTTTGTTTATTCTAAACCGTCAGATCAACCTCTTAAAATGATTCAATGAGCTTGGCACTTGGTAAAATTTGTTATCATCCCCTCAGAACTTGAACTTTTCTTGGAACTTGTACCTTCACTTTTTGTCGCTTAAATATTTACCATATATCATCACCTTGAATTTTTCTGATTGTAGATCACTTTAACTAACTCTTCTTCATCCTTGGAATCTTCCAGATCACTGTGCCTCTTCATTTAATGTCATTCTAATCCTTGTATTTAATTTTTGTTTCATGCTTGGTACCCTTCCTTTTCCTTCAACCGAAATTACTTTCCTTTTACCGAATGGCTTCTTCCTGCTTGGTAACTAAATTGTTGTCTTTGCCTTGTCAACTTTCTAACCTTGCTCACTTGTCCAATCTCCTTTACCGACTTGATATAATCAAATGTAAAGTAGAAAATAACTAAACCATTATTACCGTAACATTATCTAATTGTATTAGATGCCCAATTTAGTTCTTCAACTTCACAACTTTCCACTTCCTCTTTTTTTGTAACTCACTCAACTTATATCATACTCCTAATGATATGGAAACTCAATATAAACCAGAAATAAATTGCTTGACATCAATGACAAAATAAAAATTGATCTAATCATTCTACAATCTTGTATACCTCTGATCTCGGTCTTTGTCATCATCACCAGTTGGGGTTAACAATCTCCCTCTTTGGAATTGATGGCAACATTGTCAATTGATGATGGCAATACTTTGATATCTTTATTTTGTTCTTGTTGTAGCTCTCCCTCTTAGCTTCTTATTCTTACTTTCCATCTTTCTTTGTTTTTAATCATCAATTCTCTAGCTTCTCTCTCTTTGTGTTCATCAACAATCTTCATTTCTATGTAATCATCAATAGCTTATTCTCCCTCTTTGACAACAATACCAAAAATACATACTCCTAAAAAAAAAATTCAAGCAATGGATCATACCTAACATGTACTGTATCTCATTGCATACATAATCATTTTTCACAACTTTAGACAACACTTAAAGAGTGAACACTAGCATCAACTCACAAAATAGATATTCTAATGAATCCTTGAATGATGCAACATGCAACTTACTTTAGTGAATATTAGATGGGGGAAGGACCCCTAATTTACCTCTAAGATACTCAAAAGAATCCTTTGGTAGTGACTTGGTGAATATATCTGTTATCTTCTCCATTGAATTCACATACTCCAATATCACATGTTTGTCTTGAACTTGTTCTTTCAAGTAATGACAAATGATAGAAATGTGTTTGGTCTTGGAATTCATCACCGAGTTCTTTGATATATTGATAGCACTTGTATTATCACAATAAATAGTAACTGGACTGGTAATTTGCTCTTGCATACCTTCAAGTGGCTAAGTGCACCAAGATGGTGTGCAAAAAGGGGGTATAAGTGGCCACTTTTCTCTGAAATCGGGTAAACCTGAACTTGAAAGAGAAATTGGAGGGTCTTGCACTCAAAATTAAAAGATTCTGAACTACTAAAGTTTTTAAAAATAGATAATATTAAGAGGGTCAAACCCTCTACACACGAAAAATCGTTCCTATTTTTTTTAGAAAAACATAACATAGCTATTTTTGTGCGCTCAACAAAAGATATAGTTAGATTTAATATTTTGAAAAACTATTTGGTAGGATGATAGGTAAGACTAAGATCTAGAAGTTGTGTATTTTTTTATAATTATTTTGTTTAGTAAATTTTTTATGATTTTTTGAAGTGACCAATTCCAGAAAATATGGTACATGTTTGTGTGTTGGGCATAACTTGCATCAAAATAATAAAAAATGCAATCTTATTTTTTTAAAGTGTATAGATTCAAGTGTAGAACAGTAATATGTAATTTGTTTTACAATTGGTTGAGTAGATCAAAAGTTATTAAAAAAATGGTAGACATATGTCTGTGAGGCTTGTCAAGACATTGATAAAGAAAATTAAATTTCACTATGTTAATGTTGTCCAAAAATTAAAAAATTTATATGGTTAGAAAGATGAGAAGATGTGTAAGATTATGGTGGTAATTTCAGACATACCCTCTTGATCATTTGTAAATGTGATGATGATGAAATTAAGAATTCATGTTGGAAGATGAAAAAATGTGTAAAGGGATTAAAATGGAGGGAAAATGGGCTTTCAAGCCTTAGGCTCATTTACTAACCCTTTTTCCAAACCTAAAATGCATACACGTTTTTGTGTGCATCATAACCCACTCAGCTTTTGAAAAGCAAAAAGTACATTTCAAAATTTTCAAAACTCGTACGTGTTTTGAAGATGTAAAGAAATGCAATTTATGTTTTGCAAAACACGTACAAGTTATGAATACATCAAAACACGTGGTACTAAAGTAAGAATACACTAAATTTATGTGTAAACTTATGTATAATATATGTCTATGTTTGTATATATGCATATCTATAGTTTTATATACATATAAACACATGCCTCTTCTTGTTTCCTCTCTCTTTGTCATCTCTCTCTCTCTCTCTCTCTCTCTCTCTCTCTCTCTCTCTCTCCTTCTTGGGTTCCTATTTTAAAGAACCTGTACGGGTTATGGAGAAGTAGAGTTGAACCTCTAATTTTTCATAACCCGTACGGGTTATGAAAAAATTTTAACATTGGTTTTAGGTTTCCATAACCCATATGCGTTATGAGAAAATCTATATAATATATTCCCAATGGCCTAGAAACTAGCACTACAAGTTGTTTGAAGGTCCCACTGCACTGTTTGGCATCAATTTTCAGGACAATAACAATCAAGTTTGCATTTTTTGTAAATTTTGCTTTGAAATGATTGATTTTTTTTATTTTTTGGTTTATTACAATAGATTATAATAAAATGATGCTCATTTGTTGTTTTTCTTTCTATTTGATTGTGGATTTTCATCATAATGTTATGTACATAGGATAATCAATATTAATGTAATGGGAAAGAACAAGAGAGGAACAAATGAACAACGAGATGCAGCAAAGATAAGACAAAGGGAGCATATAAGGAGATTACGTGGAGATATGTCATCTAATGCACCTAATGAAAGTGATGAACATGCAACAATCCAAATTGACATGATAAATGTACCTAATGCACCAAATCAAAATGATCAACATCAACCAATTCAAATGCACCTAATGAATGCAATGACCATAGTCCATTTCAAATCAATTTGATGAATACACCTAATGAATTTGAAGAATATACACCACTTCAATTTGATGAGATTAACACACATAATGCACCTAATGAAAACCAAGAGCATGCACGTATCTTAACGCGTCCTAAAATAATTTGTAGAAAACCAAAGTTCCTAATTAACATTGATGAAAATATTGTGAGGCCAATGCATGATAAAATTTCCGAAATAACTTGTAGAATAACAGTTAAAACAATTTGAAATAACTAATTTGAAAATTTAAACCAAAGTGGAAGATGCCAATTAGTTGTTGAAATGATTAAAAATCTAAAATTTAGAGAGACATTGAGAATTTTGGGGTTAAGAACAACTGAAAATAGTAGTGAAATAACTATTGTGAGAAATATTTTTGATGCATACCAAGCCATTGGTACGAAAGCACATACAAAATATGCCAATGTTACTCGACATGTCCTCACATCAACCATAATGGGAAAAGAAATGAAAAAATCTTGTTTAATAATAAAAACAAGCAAGGCATTAAGGATAAGTAGAACAACATTACGCAATGCCTTAGAGAGGTGAGAGAAATTTGGGAATCCTAACAATAATTCTCTTTGGGCATTCTCAGGTAGACTCCCACGCAAGGACAAGGTTGTTGTCGATGCACTAAGAATGTTTGACAAATTTTGGCATGACAACACAAGGGTTTCACCCAACCAAAGAGATGTCGTTAGAAGGCAAATTGGACTTAGAAACCATGAACCACATCAAAAACACTATTTAGACATTACTCAAACACAATTTTATGAAAGGTTTCTTCAAAGCTTTCCTCAAATTAAAATTAGCCAAAGATTTTTTGAGATGACAAAACCATTTTATGTTAAGATTAATCATGCATGTACTACATATTGTTGTAGGGTCCATGTTGAATTCTCCATGCATTATGATATTTATCATTATATATGTTGTACTTTGCACACTAACAATGTTTTGCAGGAATGTGGTCTACAAGCACCTCCTAAGTCACTGAGAGAATTTATTTCAAGTGTACTCTGTAGAAGAGATAACCGGTGCATTTACTATAAGATGATGTGTTTGAAAAGATTTTGTCCTACATGCAGCGGTTTGCAACAATTGCCTAGAAGCCTACATCTAGATAACACACATGAAATTGGTAAGACACTAGTTTCTATTGGAAAAGAATTAAAGAGGTGTGAGTTAGTGAAAAGGGATATATGCGTAACTGATTTTATGAAGATGTTTCAAGAGAAACTAGTATGAGTACATAGGTCACACACATAGAGCTAGGTGGTTAGATGAGAAATTCAAGTCGTGTAAGGACACTTTCCCCCTCAGTACTATTGTTTCTTTCATTGATTTTGTTGAGAATTATACACTGAAACCTCAAAATAAAGTGCAACCTATGTATTACCACTCTACACAAGTTACTATTTTTGTACACAGCATTCATGCATGCACATGATAGCACAAAGGAGGACAAAAAGGTTATAAGAGAGTATCACTTATATATTAGTGATGATCATATTGATTCCTCAGAGTTTGTGCAAGGATGTTTTATAGTCTTCTATGATAGTTTAAGGGAAAGAGGTATAAGATACAACCAACACTTAACATGGTCAGACAATTGCACTGCACAATTCAAGAATGCAAGGATGTTCTACCAGTTGAGTAGGACGCATGTGAAAAGTGGTGTACAACATTTTTGGAATTTCACTGAGGCAAGGCATGGAAAGAGAGAGCATGATGGTGCGGAAGCATGTGTGAAAAGAGCTCTTACTAGAGAGGAATTGAAGTACGAAGGTGGTGTAGTATTAATAGATGCAGAAACAATTGTGTAATGGTGTAACTCTACGATGGGACCAGGTAATGCATGTAACTCTATGGTTTCTAGATTTTTTTGGTTGATATCTGAATCTAACTTTGAAAAATATCTAGATTGTTGTACACTTACAAGATCAAGCGATATGCATTCATTTAGAAATTCAAATGCAACATCATTAGCTATTTATACTAGACATATTTCATGCTTTTTCTCTTCATGTATGCATTTTGTGTGGAATGAATGTGAATCAAAAGAGTGGGTTGAACAATGGTCTTGAAGACCTTTGGAAACCCTAGATACATATCAACTTCACAAAGAACTACAAATGAACTTTCTTTTTTTGAATTAGGGCCAAAAAGGTGTGGTTAAAGGAGCTTTGCATCACTCTGTTTCTTCTACATTCTTCTACTACTTTGCGGACATCCTTCCCCACTATTTCCCAAAACACCTGATAGAATTTTTTCGGTAGACCATCAGGACCAAGGGCTTTTAGAGCCCCCAATTGAAAAACTTCTTGTCTTGTTTCCTCCAAGATTATTTCTAGATTCACTTATTTCCTGAGGGATGTGATCCAAAAAAAATTGTTTGTCCTCCTCATTGTCCACATTGGCCCTTTTAAAAATTTCTTGAAAATGTTGGGTGACTTCTTGGTTTATTTCTTATGTTGTAGCTGCCTTAGACCCATCTTCTTTCTTAAGTTCATGAATCTAATTGTTGCTTCTGTTGGCCAGAGTTGTTATGTGAAAGTACTTTGTTTTCTTGTATGCCTCTTTCATCCATTCCTCTCTAGATTTTTGCTTCCAAAATATTTCCTCCCGCTTTAGAAGTTCCTATGATTCTTCCTTCAGAGATTTCTCCTTCTCATAGTCCTCCTCATTCATCCCGTGTGCAATGACTTTCTCATTCAATTTCATGAGTTCTCCCTCCACTATTTCCTTTTCCTTAAAAATGTTCTTGAAGGAGTTTTGGTTCCACTCTCTGAGCAACTCCTTTACATGCTTGATCTTCTCCTTAAGTTAGAGCATTCGGGGCTTATTTTTGCATATGATTTCCTTCCACCACTTAGCAATAAGCTCCAGAAGTGTTGGATCTCTCAACCACATATTTTCAAATTGGAATGGAGACCCCCCTACTTTGTGTGCTTGGTTGATTGTCAATTGCACTGGATAATGATCTGAGCCTATATATGGCGAAATCTGAGCAATTATATATGCCTCTTCATTCCACTTATCATTTATGAAGAAACGATCCAGTTTCTCAGCAATATTGGTGAAGCCTTTTCTCTTGCTGGTCCATGTGTATATTTCATTCCTTGTTTTGATTTCATTTAGGTTACTTCTATGTACCCATTCTTGAAAATCAGTCTATATCCTTGTGATCCCCCGGAAGCCACCTTACTTCTTTGAATTATCCAGAGTGGCATTGAAATCACCTCCAACAACATATGGCACATTAGCATGAATGTCGAGCCACCTTTTAAGACCTTCCCAAAGAGCTCTTTTAGCCATTTTTGGAGTGGGGCCATACACATTGATTATGTGAATACATTTGTTGGAACAAAGGACCTTGCATTCAACTATTGACCATGATTGACCATGGGAAAGGAGGGCACATTTACATACCAAGGGATTCAAAATGATTCCCAGCCCTCCAGAGGCCCCATCCTCTTCAACAAAGAAACCTTCCCATCTTCTCCAAACCCGCATTCGCCTAGAGCTCTCCTCCAAACTCCATTTTGTTTCTTGTAACAAAACTATTGTAGCCTCACTCGGATCTATCTGGCATCGAATAAGATGCCATATGCTAGGGGCATTCATATCCCTAGTATTCCAGGTTAAGATCTTCATTTCCCCCCGACAAGGACATATTCCTTCTCGTTCCTTAATGTTCTTTGGCCTTTTGTTGTGGTAGCCATTACCAATTTTTATGCATTAGATTTTGGTCCCCCTTTTTTAATGGTGGTGTAAGTTGGCTTGGTGTGCTTAGATTATGTTTTCTCAATCCCCAATTCTGCTTGGGGAAATTCTGACTCAACGTCCTCATCTGCCTCTTAATCTAACAAATCTACCTCACTCAATTTGTTTTTTTTAGCCAAATTCTCCTCCGATCCGACTTCATCATTATTGTCAACTAGTAGCCCCTCATTATCAAATGGCATTGTATCTAATGCAAAAAAGCCAACCGCATCCACCATGAAGGAGGGAAGTTCGATTGATGCTTCATCCACTTCCAGAGAAGGTTTCTCAGTCATATCGATTTAACAGGCTCCGCTTGGTTGTAATCTTCCCAAAATTTTGCTTTTTTGTACCTTCTACCTTATCCCCATCAGATAGTTTACCGGCTTTTGTCTCTCCACCATCTGAATGCCTAGCATTTTCTGCTTTATCCCTAGGAGTATAATTCACCATTGTCACCTGGGCAACCTCCCCAGAATTCTGCTTTGGGGTGGGAATCTTTTCCTGGTAGATTTTTTGTGACCAAGTCTCGTGCTTGGACTAGAGAACAATAGCACCTGGCAGTTTGTCGAAAGGAGAAATTTTAATGCAAGATTTGGCATAATCCCCCCACTCCTCATCTGAGACCATTCCTATAATCTCTTGAATTTCACCTAATCCTTTTGCAATATCCATCAACACTTCCTTGTCCCAATATTTAGCTGGTAATTCATACAATCTAACCCAAACCGAATTCTTACTGAATTCAAATTGCCAAGGATTAAATTTTGGGATCCATTTGTCCATCAAAATGCAATGCCTCTCAAGTGGCACATTTCATTGATTCAGAATTTCATTCCTTTTTTCACTTGTGGTGAGGATCACAAGGAAGAAGTTGAACGGAAGTTTGTGAAGATCAAAATCAGTGCCCCATTTTGAACTAAAATAGCTTTTGATTTTTGTCAAACCAATGGCATCACCTTTTCATTTCAAAATAATGCTCCTTTCTAGTTTTGTATTGATTGAATTATCAATATGTTCTTCCCTGATCCTAATAGCAATGTCCTCTGGTACGTTGCTTTTATTCTCAAGATTATCTTCAGTCCTAGGGGGGAGGATCACATTGTTGCTTGCTAGGGTTTTGATGTGGATTTTTCCGCCAATTTGAAGAAGAATCTGCTCTTTGCCCATTTCACCTCTTCCACCTTTTGAATTGACGGTGCTTTTTTGGTAAGATTTGCAGTTTCCTCGATTTTGGAAGTAAATTGGTGGATTTTTTATTCAAGGATTCGGGATCATTTTCCATACCTTGTCCACCCATCAACCAGATTCGAATACCCACTGAGGCTTGTCCCTGTCATCAAAATTTTATGGATAGTCTGTATTTCTTCCGTAGAAGACATGATTCCTGAAATCTGCTATTGGAAAGACACGATCCATCTCCTCGCCCCAATTGTTCTTTTGGTCCCGCGTCCCTGTTTGATTCTTGTCTCGCCATTGATCCCTAGCCTCCAAAAGCCCCTAATCTACGAAGACCTTGCGAAAACCTGCCACTGCTCCTACTCCCGTACGCGCCATACTTATCCCAATTATTAAATGGATATTACTTTTTTTAATTTTCAAAGTGGAAAAATCCTTAAAAGTTAATATTCTAGAGTGCCCCCTACTGATTTAAAAACATATCAAAAATCAATTGTTTTCAATGTGCAGAACAAAATATGTAAAACATGAAAAATGATTTTTTTTTCCAAATTTGGGTAACTCAATAAGAATTGCATTGAAAAGATAATATGTGATTTTGGAAAAATAAAGGCATTGTACAAGATAATTTGAGATCAAGATCTTCATATATTTAGATTTAAAAATATATATTTTTTAATTTAGCTATGATGGAGTTTAATATTGCAATGACATTTTTTAGAATAATATCTTAAAATATGTAAACAAAGTACATTTGAGATTTTTTGCATGATCTTGGGAATGGGCCCCCCTGTTATATTATGAGAAAGAATTTAGAAGTTTACAAAATACTCTAACAAGGTCATGTTAGTTCAAAGTTGGTTAATTATATGGACGAGAAGAACAATCTTCCAAGGTCAATTTTTTAGTGGTTTAACCCAGTTGAACTCAATGTGGATGAGGCAATTACAAAAAATTCATAGATGAGCTCCAGAAGAGAAAACTATCAATGCGAACAAGGACATAATCATTTGATGTGGGCCAAATTTGGTTAAGTAAAATTGAGTTATTAGTTGATGAGAGCAATAAGGGATAGCGACATTAGTGGCGATTGGTAGAAACATTTATGCTAGAGCAAATGGGTTCTACACAAGGTTGGCGCCTATACTTGGTTAGTACTTCATCACAACATCTTGACCATGGATAAATCAAAGAGAATTGGTATTGAAGGTCCAAGCTAGTGCATCTTATGTAAAAGTCATGAAGAAATAGTTATTTAGCTACTTTTTCAATGTTCCTTTGTTGCTCACTGTTGGGATTGGTTGCAAAAGAAGAGAGGATGAATTTGTGTGGACCCAGGGATGATGATGATATTGTGGAAGTCTTGATTGGTTGGTCATCTCATTTTAGCAAATCCTATCAAGGTGGACTTTAAGTGACAGTTCCATCATTAGTGTTCTAGCACATTTGCAAGGAGTGCAATTTTCATATTTTTAATAGATAGAAGAACTTAGTGGATTCTATTGTTTAGGAAACAAAAAGTAATCATTGAAGTGTTAAAAAACAAGGCTCTCAGATATGGAAGAGCTTCATTTACGTCATGGGATGTAAAGATGAGTACACGTAGGTAGGATCTAAAGATTCTGGCTAGTGGAGGGTAGGGATGCAGTAGATTGTCCAATAGAAGAAATGCTAAAGTTTTCAGCCACTATGATGGTGAATGCATAAATTATGGATGTTAATGCAAATGTCTTGAGGAGAAGGAGCAATATGTTGGGCAGTTGTTCTACCTATAAGAAGAGCATGTGCATGAGGCAATGGTGAAGACAATTGCTATGGGATTATGGGTGAAGGGATACATGTCTAATGGAAATGTGTATGAGGCACTTTTCTCCAATGAGTTCCAAATCATTGGAGAAACTCCATGAGCTATCTCTTGGGGCACCCACTTGTTGGCTAGTAACAACAAATATGCAATGTGTAACATGCAACTACTATGCAAGAAACAAAACTCAATGTTACTTGAAAGTTGTAAACAAATACTGTGTGGATAGCATTAACTTTTTTTTGAAAGACAATAAGGTACAAGATATGATCAACTTAATATTCAGCATTTCATAATTACAAGTAACTTTTAAGAATTTAGAAACTGAAACATACTTATATCTCTATTGCTATTGATAGCAATAAGCAAAACAAGTATTGAAGCAAGAATTGAAGGAAAGATATGAAACCTTATACAATTTTGTGATAAGTCAAGGTGTTTCCAAGTGCAACTTACTATCTACCAGAGAGGGGGAGCATCATCGAGGTGTTTTACCCCCAACCATGAACCAAATGGTTCCCTACACATTCTCCAATTGAAGAATGGCCCTACCTTGGTCAAGGGTGTAACATCGAATAGATCTACTATAATCCAAGCTCTAGTTTTTAGGCCCGACACTACTCTAGTCGATCACACACCATGTTAACCTCTATCTAGTATGGCCATTGACCAAGAGGTGTAGCCAGGTCTTATGAACGAACAAACACTTGCTAAACAATGCACCACCTTGGCCAAGGATTCTTTTAAATAGACACATAATGTGTGCAATCATAGTTCACCACCCTACTCAAAATTGTAACTTTTATTTAACCCTATTGATCTAGATATAAGCATTATTCGATTAAGGCAAGACGTTGAGATCATACCCATAGCTTCTAGATTTACACAGAGGTTTTGCAATCATTCATTTGAGCCAAATCTATTTACATTAAGTCATGTTTACATCATAACTCTAGGTTTCCCAACCATTTACAATTTGAAATAAGTGTAGGCTTACCCGAGCCAAGCATTTATGACTCTCTAGTTTTGAATTAGTTTTTTTATAGTTCCCAGTTAATAATGTTGGTAATACAACTATTGTTTAGTAACAAGTAAGACCATGGTTATCCCCAATTACATCCCCAATTACATGATATCAATACAATACAAAGATGAAGTGTTGTTACAATTCAAAAGTAAGCTTTTCCTAGATAGTCGATTAAATGTTTTTCACTGTTAATAAGTTTTCAACAGATTTATACAAGTATAGTGTTATGGTTTAATGTCATTATACATTCAGCTTGGACTGAATTTCGTACATCTTTGTATATTTTAAGAATATGTAATTGTAAGTCTTCTTATTACGTTGCTCATGGTACTATCTCTCCCACGTGAGTCTTTCATAAAGAACTCCAATTATCGAGCTCAGTAAGAAATATGTGCTTAGCTTATACGTAACTAGCATCAAAGCTCTATTACCGAGCTAAAGTGTGGACTAGCATTCTTGTTATCTGGCTTGGTTTGAAATTCCTTCAAGCTCTTACTATTGAGCTTTGAATAGCACAACACGTGCACATTAAGAAATATATATATACATCGCTCCACTAGCAGTTGTTCAGTGCATTCTATTTTAATGTGACCTCTAAAAGAAAAATCTAACTTTCAGAATTTCTCTCAAGAACTATGAAAGGAAAAGAAACATTTTGCATTTACATTTGAACAGAAAGATGACAAAACTATTAATGAAGTTATTGTTAGCGAGTTTTAATTAACTCCTTTCAAAAACTTAAGAATTTATCAGCCCTAGCTCATGCAAAGTTTACTATTTGAAAGAGAATAGCAACGTTCATGCCTGGACAACTACGTCTATAGTTCCTGTAGCTCGAACTGTCACAACTTTTCTTTCTATGTTTGTTGTTTGCTCTCGTTTCCCTTTCTTTCGATAATGATAAATAAAGCAAGAGATTAAACATTTTTAAACCGCTTTCCCTAAATTTCATGTTAATTTTGATTAATTTCCATGCGTTTCGTTACCATCTCCAAATCGATTATCTAAAATGAAATGTTACTCTTTGCAATCTCGTTCTCATCTCCGATTAAAGGTTTGATCCCAAACTACCTCCTTGTCGTTGTACATTAGAGAAAAATAGATATCTTCATCTATTTGCTTTTAACCATAATGATGGCTCTGACTATTTAGGCTGATGAAATTTTATATTTCAATAATATGAGTTCAACTATTCCTAGCCGATATTGATATGTGAAATAAATGATATAACTTTTATTTTGAAATTAGGAAATTGAATTCATTTATAAGTATACATTATGTGAATTCTCATGTATGTATAGATATAGATATGTATGTGTGTACATACATATATATAAGAAAGTCGTATTATAGACTAAGATTTAAGAAATGATATAACTCCAATCTATATATAATATATACATCAAAGCAACAAATTAATTGTAATGTCCTCTTTTCGGACCTTTCTTGATTTGTCTTAAAATTCATAATTAGGGTTTGGATTTCCCTTGGGAATAGTAATTTGTAATGTTTCATATCAGGAGGATGTCAATCCTCAATAATTATCATACGTCATTATGCATTTAAATCATATTAAGAATAATCTCTAATTCACAATATATACTTAAGCTCTAATTCATTACTTCACTCCTAATTATCATAGACTTTTAAAAAGATGGTATATTTACTGTGCTAGGACACTTGCACAGTCTACAAGTGGATTCCCTCAAGGTTCCACCTATCTTGGGATCTTTCCATCTTGTGACCGATTTATCCGCCTCTTCCTACACACACTCCATGTCCCCTTAATAGTGATTAGTGAGTTATTAAAGAATTAGCTGAGTATATATTATTATGTCCCGTATAGTAAAAATGTTAGTAAACATACATGTCCTATGCATACTTTTGATTCCACTTAAATATATAAATAGTAAATATATGAATGAACTTATATAAAATATTTGATATTTAATTCAAATCTTATTTTGAATAATATATAATTTATATTCAATAACCTATAATCATTAAAATCCATTATTAAATAATTTTATACAAAAATTCATAATTCTCTATATTATGTATTTATTTCATATTATATATTAATTAATTATTTATCAATATATTTGAGTTATTTCAAATCTAAGTTTACTTCATAACAATATTAGTGTATTTAATAATCTATTATTTCAATGTTTGTTTCATAACCTATTATTCCAAATTTATTTCATATTATTGTAATGTTTCATATTAGGAGGATGTCAATCCCCAATAATTATCATACGTCATTATGTATTTAAATCATATTAAGAATAATTTCTAATTCACAATATATACTTAGGCTCTAATTCCTTACTTCACTCCTAATCATAGACCTTAAGAAAGATGGTAGATTTACTGTGCTAGGACACTTGCACAGTCTACAAGTGGATTCCCTCAAGGCTCCACCTCTCTCAGGATCTTTCCATCATGTGACCGATTTATCCGTCTCTTCCTACACACACTCCATGTCACATTAATAGTGAATAGTGAGTTATGAAAGAATTAGCTGAGTATATATTATTATGTCCCGTATAGTAAAAATGTTAGTAAACATACATGTCCTAATGCATAGTTCTGATTCCACTTAAATATATAAATAGTAAATATATGAATAAACTTATATAACATATTTGATATTTAATTCAAATCTTATTTTGAATAATATATAATTTATATTCAATAACCTATAATCATTAAAATCTATTATTAAATAATTTTATGCAAGAATTCATAATTCTCTATATAATGTGTTTATTTCATATTAAATATATTAATTATTTATTTATCAATATATTTGAGTTATTTCAAATCTAAGTTTACTTCATAACAATATTAATGTATTTAATAATCTATTATTTCAATGTTTGTTTCATTACCTATTATTCCAAATTTATTTCATATTATTGTTAATATCTAATTCATGCAAGTCTTATAAATAAATTAATTCAAACAAAGATATATCATATTATTTTTTATTTATTTCCCCATTTTTCTTTCTTTCCTCCATATTAGCTCTCATTTAAATGTGATATAGTCGCTATGCTAGAGGATGTGTCTCCTTATTAGGCCCAATGATAAGGTAAGAAATCCTTATCAATTTATAATTAGTTTTGTATGTTATGAAGTTTGTGTAATATATATAAACTATTAATATTAATAAGATTATTAAATATTAATATGAAGATGATAATAGTGGATTTATATATTATATTACTATATGAATATTATAATATTAATATTATGCTAATATCAATATTATATTATATATTATTATCTTAATAATATATTAGTGTCAATTACCACTATATTAATATTATTATATTAATAAATGTTATTATATTATTATTTCTATTTGTTCATTAATTTATTTATTAATTACCAAATTCCATTTTAAGAATGGGGATTGAATATATTAATTGTGTTATTTATTTCATAATATATAAATATATTGTATTACAATACTACATTATATAATTTATGCAATTACTTATACTTTAATAATATTTATTTATTTATATTATGATTATATTATAATATTTATTCATTTGTCTATTTTCTATTAAAATATTATTATTTAATAACTATTTATTATTAAATCCTATCTCAAAACGGGGACATCACAGTCTGCCCTTCCCAAAATTGCTTGTCCTCAAGCAATGCAAACCTTTAGTGCAAGTGGTGTCCTACTATGCAACTTCAATATCCAAATCCAATGACCCTGAAATGATAATTTCACTTGAGATTAGAATTGCAATTTATTTACAAATATAAACTTATGAAATATGAAGATTATAAGATTCAAATTAAAATACTAAGAATTATTCAATGACGAGACTTATCTTGTTGTGTTGTAGTACTTTCTCCCCTCTTGTTGTGTGATGATTCTTGATGAGTAATCCTAATCCTTGGGGAGGGTTCGTAATCAGGTTGTACAAGCTCTAGGGAGGACCTCCTAGGGCTCTAGTTTCCATATAGTTATTCTAAAATGGTCCTCAAGCTATGTCACCTTCTCATTACGACTATCTCCTCCTAAGGCCTTACGGATATCCAAAATTTGGCATATCAATCCTTCCTAGAAGATAGATCTATCTCTCCTAGGCCTTCAGAGATAATATCTACCTTGTAGTGGGGTGCCCTATCAGTTCTCTTGTAATCACAGTGTAGTAGGGTGCCCTACTAGCGGTTCTCCCTTAGCTACTATTGCAATAGGGTGCCCTCCGCAGTTCTCCCTCAACTACCTCTGCAATAGGGTGCCCTTAGCGATTCTCCCTCAATCAAAACACATTAGGGTTCCCTTACAACGGTTCTCCCTTAACTATCGCTGCAATGGGGTGCCCTTCACGATTCTCCCTTAATTGTAGCCTTGGTTTCTTCTACAATAGGGTGCCCTAGCTATTCTCCCTTAATCACAGAGCAGTAGGGTGCCCTTGTAGCGGTTCTCCCTTAACATGCTACTGCAATAGGGTGCCCTAGTGATTCTCCCTTAATTGCAACCTTGGGAAGGCACTAGCAATAGGGTGCCCTTAGCGGTTCTCCCTGAATTATAGTGCAATAGAATTCTCTTATACGGTTCTTCCTTACTACTACTACAATAGGGTGTCATTCACGATTCTCCCTTGATTGTCATCCGTTCCCCCTCATTATATCTTAAATGTCTATTAATGATCATAAAAATTATTGAATTCATAAATATATCATTTACTATGTATACATTACCAGATTCTTAGATTGTTGTTCGGCTATGATTGAACCGCTTTAAAGCTCCATTGGTTTTCCATGTTCTTCTTTCGTATACCCCCCTTTACCCCATAAGAGGGCAGAATCATGCTCTAATACCACTTGTAATGTCCCCTTTTCGAACCTTACTTGATTTGTCTTAAAATTCATAATTAGGGATTGGATTTCCCTTGGGAATGGTAATTTGTAATTTGTTTCATACCAAGAGGATGTCAATCCCCAATAATTATCATACATCATTATGCATTTAAATCATATTAAGAATAATCTCTAATTCACAATATATACTTAAGCTCTAATTCCTTACTTCACTCCTAATCATAGACCTTAAGAAAGATGGTAGATTTACTATGTTGGGACACTTGCGCAGTCTACAAGTGGATTCCCTCAAGGCTCCACCTACCTCAGGATCTTTCCATCATGTGACCGATTTATCCGCATTTTCCTACACACTCCATGTCCCATTTATAGTGATTAGTGAGTTATTAAAGAATTGGCTGAGTATATATTATTATGTCCCGTATAGTAAAAAAGTTAGTAAACATACATGTCCTGATGCATAGTTCTGATTCCACTTAAATATATAAATAGTAAATATATGAATAAACTTATATAACATATTTGATATTTAATTCAAATCTTTAGTTGAATAATATATAATTTATATTCAATAACCTATAATCATTAAAATCCACTATTAAATAATTTTATACGAGAATTCATAATTCTCTATATAATGTATTCATTTCATATTATATATATTAATTAATTATTTATCAATATATTTGAGTTATTTCAAATCTAAGTTTACTTCATAACAATATTAATGTATTTAATAATATATTATTTCAATGTTGTTTCATAACCTATTATTCCAAATTTATTTCATATTATTGTTAATATCTAATTCATGAAGTCTTATAAATGAATTAACTCAAACAAAGATATACTTACCTTCTTTGGAGGTGGGATGTCTTTCTTTTTTTTTGGCTTATTCAATGTTTCTATCCTCTTAATATTCCCCTACATTTCCTCCTTCAGTTTCTCCTATATTTCCTCCTTGATTCTCTCCTACATTTCTTTTCTTGTTTTCCCCTTAAAATTTGAATAATCCCCTCTTATTATTATTCTCCTCCCTTTTATTTATTTCCCCCTTTTCCTTTCTTTCCTCCATATTAGCTCTCATTTAAATGTGATATATTTGCTATGCTAGAGGACGGTGTCTCCTTATTAGGCCCAACGATAAGGTAAGAAATCCTTATCAACTTATAATTAGTTTTGTATGTTATGAAGTTTGTGTAATATATATAAATTATTAATATTAAGAAGATTATTAAATATTAATATGAAGATGATAATATTAGATTTATATATTATATTACTATATGAATATTATAATATTAATATTATGCTAATATGATCAATATTACATTATATATTATTATCTTAATAATATATTAGTGTCAATTACCACTATATTAATATTATTATATTAATGGATCCTATTATATTATTATTTCTATTTGTTTATTAATTTATTTATTAATTACCAAATTCTTTTTTAAGAATGGGTATTGAATATATTAATTCTATTATTTATTTCATAATATATAATTATATTGTATTACAATACTACATTATATAATTTAGTCAATTACTTATACTTTAATAATATTTATTTATTTATATTATAATATTTATTTATATCTATTTTCTATTAAAATATGATTATTTAATGACTATTTATTATTAAATCCTATCTCAAAACAAGGACATCACATTAATTTAAATAAAAGATAGGCTTAATTTCAAATGATGTAGCCTCAAATCATGTGCACAATTTCTTATTATAACTTAACTAAATATTACTTATTTCGATCTAAATGATTTGTGGAAGGAAAGAGAAAAACCCTACCAATCCAACTGACACTTTAGGTTGACATAATAAAAACCTAGTCCTTGGTTGTAAAACTAAGTTTAAACCCTATACGAGGCACTTCTCAAGCATTCTAGATGTGGCACTTACCTAAAGATTAAAACGTCAATTTAAACCTTTATTCAAATGTCACACCTTCTATTCGATGATACTCCCCCTCCCTTCTCAAAGGACAACAGCTCTTGCATCCACTTGCACACACAAAAATATAGTCTGTTAACATCTGATAAACTTGGAGCATATACATAAACATATCTCAGAGGACAACTCTTGCATCCACTTGCACACAAAAAATGTAGTCGGATAACATCTTATAAAGTTGGAGCATATACAAAAACATATTCAAAATTATAAAGTGTTCACTCTCTTATCAAAACATATATTAAGTCCTAAATCTTGTTCATCTAACCAAAGTCAAATTCATCATAACCATTATAATGCAATATATATTATAATTGAACCTCTTGTTCATTATTTCATTTCAAATTACTATAAACATTGCATTAGCAAACCATTGTGCAACTAACAAAGTGAAATAACATAGCAAATGAGGGATTTAACGCAATGATGGAGTTTATCTCATCCATTGCAAGAATTTTTGAGGTTGGTGATGTTAACAAGTGTTTGGCGGCTGACAAAGATATGGTTCTTTACTAGATAAGGCATTGAAAGTAGGAATTTAGAGGCATTTGAGGTTCATTTGAGCGTTAATGGGGATAATGAATGTGCACAAGGCATGATGTATAACTTGCATATACTTATGTAATTTTATTTCAATTTTAATATAAGGAGTGATAATTCCCATATATATCCATCAATATATCACTAGAGGGGATGGCTCCCTATATTGAAATTGAAATAAAATTACATCAGTATACACATGTTATACATCATGTGTCATATTATTTAACAAGATGCTACAAAACTGCTCATCCAGCTTCTCAATGTGAACTTGAGAAAAAGAAATTGTCTGCTTCATGGTGGGAAGGTGCATCTATTCAGTATTATACGGTCTTCAAGCAAACTGACACTCAGAGAAGCTTCTCACAGGTGGTTGCTTTGGATTCTCAGGTCCCTTTGGCATCTTCTCTGCCTGTTTTAGCTTCTACTGGGGTGGATGCAAGAAACAACCCTCTTGTTTCTTGTGTGATTCCCCCAGTTGTTAGTGGGAATTTGTTGTGGGATGATGTTGGGGGTGATAAGGTTGTTGCTGGTGTTTGTTCTCAAGCTGGCTCTCCGAATTGCTGGCCTTGTTTTTCATGGTGTCCTTGGCTCTTGTCCTGGTCCTTCTATTGGTGTTGCTGGTTTTTCATCTCAAAGTGATCGAGCTCCAGTGCTGGATTCATTCGATTGGCAGGATGCGGCTGCTAAGGTGGAAGAGGACTAGAATACAGTGAAGGGGAAGAAATCAAAATCATCCTTGCCCTCTTTTGATATGTCCCTTTGTTCTCACAAGCGTACGGGTAAAGGTAAATCTTAATGTGCCTTGTCAATGAGTGTTGTGGCTAGAGTTTTCTTTAGCCCTTTCTTTTGTTCTTGGCTGCAGGCTGGTCTTTTCATGCAGTGTTTGTTTCAGGTTGTGGGAGTCTGTTGTCAAAACCCTCATCTTGGTCTTTGATCTATTCCTTGTAGAGGGCTTTCATGTTATATCTTTTTCGACCTCTTTGTAAAGGGTTTTAGGTCCCTTCAAAACCTGTTTTTGCTTTAATCAAAAACAACTAATTAGCACTTCAAAAATAATGTGGTGCTATCTAACTTCTCTAATATGATGTAATTGACTTTAGCTCGAACTTCACCATTTTTTGGGGGCATATCTTTTCTTTCATTTTTTATTTTTTATGCCTGACATTATTGTCGGGGTTCAATTGCTCCCATCCCAATGCCCAGAGAGAAAAGTGGTTGTGGTTCAGGCCGGTTTGATTATATTGTAGCCCTGCAAGGGTGGCAGGGAATGGTAGGTGCATGGGGCTTCTAGTTTAATCGGTTGAAATGTACCACTCATAATGGTGATATTGTAGGTACATACATTACACTATGATATAGCTAGAATTTAATGCCCTATTCATAGATGAAATAGGGAACATATAACTTAACATACAAAACGAAGCACTAAAATATGGGCATTTTTCATAGAAACTTAATATTCCCTTCCAGTTAACGATCCCTATATCCTAGAAATAATCAAATTAGATTCATTATGTTTCTTAAAAATAACCAAGAAAACACGCCATGATTCTATTTTTATACAGTCAACTGAACAGAGAGAACATCTCCAGAAGTACGGCAACTAGTAAAGATTGGCTCTCCTCATCATCTTGAAGAACTCTTCCATATCAACTTCACCATCAGCTGCAGAGAATTTACATGTTCGTTAAACACAGGAAATACAGATTCCCCAATGCAATAGGAATCATTTAGACATCGAATCCTTTGTAAATACTAAAATCTGAGAAACGATATAACTTCAAAAATATCTGAATATCAACAGATCCAACTATGAAAATGAATGCAGGCTCTCAAATCAAAGATGATGATGGTTACAACTTTTAAGGGCCTTCAGACCAAATTGGCATGAAGAACCTACTATTTCACAGCAAATTGGTCACAAATTAATAATAAAGATCTTACCATTATGGTCTGCCTCGTTAATCATTTCATATATCTCCTGTTCTGAGAAGTTCTCACCCAACTCCCTGCCCATTCGCTGAATGTCCGCAGGAGAGATTTTTCCCTAAGAAATACACATAAAAGCTAGTTGTATCAACATATGTAGATAGGAATAAACGTATTGCTGACAAACTAAGCATTCACACTCCTACATTTTTGTCCTGATCTATTTCTCGGAATGCCCTTGTCAATTCTTCTCTTGTATCTCGTTCTCCCATTTTTGCTGTCATCATGTATACAAATTCATCGAAGTCGATGGCCCCACTTCCATCTTTATCAACATCAGCAATCATCTGCCTTATTTCCTGCACGAACCAAATCAAGAGATTATGAAGATAACTCTTAAAGAATCTTTAAAAAAATTCAAGGGAAGTATTATGCAAGGCAAGTGAAATGCACATTTTATCAGGACTAATCAAAAATATGCATTTTTAAAGCTTTAAAACTAAATAATTCCAATTCGTAGAAAATATGATAATTCGGAGACTTCATCTTCGTCATTTTTCAGACAATATCGTCATTGTTTCTATGATTAGCTTCTGCCATTTCATAAAGCATTCCTCCCAGTTCTCCCCAATAGCAAAAGAATGAATGTTTTAGTTTTGAACCCTATCTTGTTCATTTTCTCTTTATATTTTTGAATCAGTGCATGAAGGTTCACCTTGAACTGTCATGTAAAGGTGTCAAAAGTAATAAATAGATGGGAAGTAAATTGAAGTTAATCACTTCCGGTTATATTAATATCCATTTTCACTTGAAAGGGGCACCCAAGCTATCAGAAAATAATTAGAAACAAATGAAATCCTCAAAACAAATCAAAATATGGCATATTTATAAAACCATTACAAGAATGGAAACAATTCATTGTCTATAGGAAGTTTGAGGGAAGGAAAATAATATAATTCAATAAAACTCCACATTTATTTTACATTATGCAAGCAGTGCATAACCTTGGATTTATGACTTAACATTATCTATATATTAGTATTCAATCTCCATATCAATCTCAGTGTACGCTTGAGTTCCAAACAAAATTTAAAATTCAAATTTCTCCATTTAACCACTCAATGTGCAAACCTTGCAATTTGCATATTGTGCTAAGAGTCGAGTGCATCCAAGTTGACAACTAGTTGAATATTATCTTCACCTAAGAATGGCCATTTTCAAAAGAAAATAACATGGTAAATTAAAATTATCATTTAAAACTAGTGAGAAGTTCAATACTTGCTAATAAACTAAAATTATTGGACAAATTAGTTGTTTTCATTTTTAATTACAATCAATGGAGGAAATAAGTTACTATTCATTGACGTCATCATATAATGACCATAAGCTATATAGCTCAAATCTAAAAAATACATAACTACCCATTAAGATAATTATAAATCACATGGGCCGAATCCAACAAAAATTAAAAAACGATTATTCATTGGGATATCTAAATTACACATGTCAAATCCCACAAAAATTAAAAATTGGTCATGGAAATCTTTAACCACTTAACGTAATACATGAGTCATAGTAATTAAGTTAATTGCTCATTGGTAAGAAGTAGGAGACAAGGGTGACACGTAAAGCACTAGTTACAATTAAAAATAGTAAGAGGCTAGAGGAAGGCAAGAGTGCAAGTTCAAAGTAATGAATTACATGAGCCGAAAATTAGAAATCGAATCGTAAAATTTTAAGATTTCATCATACTGGTTTCAAAAAAATTGAAGTGTCAGTAATTACATGTGAATATGAATTTATCAATGAATAGTTGCATTATGTCAATAGCTTAGTTTATGGCCCAGGCAGGTGGCTGTGTGTTTTCTGACATTTGTACAAGTTTCACAATTTTTTATCACATATAAATATTAACAAATTTGAGACTTAAGGTTTTTATAGATTTATGCTAATACACCTATCTCTTATTTGTGGCTGTAACCTTCCTTATTTTATATTTTATATAAAACTTTTGGCTACTATTTTGACCATTGTTCTTTGTCTTCTAATTAAGATCTGTTTTCTTCCAAAGTAGTTTGGTCGTTTGGCAAATAGAAGACTTGATATGCACCCTAGATGAGGATGCTCTGGAGAAGGATATGTTGTAGAGTGACCAATGAATGCTATATTTTTTTGATCTCAACTATCAGCTGCTTCAATTTGTGAGAACACCATGCTATTCTTTTAAACGGAAGCATATTATGCCTACGTGCAAACACCATGCCATTCCCTTAGAGGGAAGCATATTATGCCTGTGTGTGATAATACTAATAGATGCTTACATGTACTCTCTACAATGACAGAAATCAATAACTGTCACTGCATGTCACCATCCGTTACTGACACTAGTGAGCATAAAGCTGGTTGTATTCAGGATACATTGTAATTTGTTTTGCTAAGAGGTCGATTAAGTTTTATAACAGCTAATGGCTTCTTGTGGTTATTAAGGCAAGGGACAACAAGTTTTTTTTTCAAGAAATAAGGTCATTTACAGATTTTTGTCACGAGGCCACCTTTCTATTGTTTTGCATATCATGTTGGTACCAAAAGTTCCAAATAAATTCCATAGTTTTCTCACTCATGGTAC
The DNA here is from genome assembly GCA_027943335.1 of Chamaecyparis obtusa. Taxonomy (NCBI): domain Eukaryota; kingdom Viridiplantae; phylum Streptophyta; class Pinopsida; order Cupressales; family Cupressaceae; genus Chamaecyparis; species Chamaecyparis obtusa. The sequence continues at coordinate 743,624 of BSBK01003845.1, read as the reverse complement.
TATTACTCTTCATAAGGAGTGTCTTATGTGGAGTATCAGGTTATGTAGGCTTAGGCTTCTTCTAATTTTGTTCTTTACTTTATAGGTGGCGAAGGAGAGGTATTTGTTGATTCCAGCTCTAATTTTCTTGGAAATGTAATGACTTTTGTGGATTGCCCTAAGATTGTGCCCCCTCAAGGTGTCGATGACTCCCATCCTCTCCTTAAGTCCCTTGAGGGTGAAAGCCCTATTGGTTCCTTAACCGGATCTCATATTGGATCAAGGGGTGGGTCCAAAAGATTAAAAATTAATACTACTGAGCAGACCCCAAGAATGCAGATAAATAGTGCTTTGCCGGATCTCATATTGGATCAAGGGGTGGGTCCAAAAGATTAAAAATTAATACTACTGAGCAGACCCCAAGAATGCAGATAAATAGTGCTTTGCCAACTAGGCCTTTTGATTTATTTTAATTCCAGACACAGTTTGATTGCTGAATAGGTTGGTCCACAACAATATATCAAAAAAAGGAAGCATGATTAGCATTTGGTCTCTATGTCAAATTCTTAAAGAAGGGGAACAATGAAAACCTTCCCCATTGTTTCGGAAGGTTACAAAAAGGTTCTAAACTATCAGCCCATCCTACCTACTTTGAAATGCATTAACTGGAACGTTAGGTCTTGAGGCTGTTTACAAGGATGCAATAATTAGAAAGTTTTTTAACCTCTAGGAAGGGCTTTGATTGATTGATGCTTCAAGAAGATAAAGATATTGGATTCTCTTTGGAGTATGCCTTAAAGTTTATCTGGCCTAGCTCTTGCTTCTTACTTCCCACGATCAAGGTAGACATGGGTCAGTGATTTTGCATCTGCAATTGGGTGAATGGTGTGGTTAACTACAATTCTCCCTTAAATCGGGTGGTCCAGGTGATTCTGTCCGTGAATGGCTTTCAGTTTGGATTGTGTTCTCTATATACTTTTAATAATACTTGAGCTATGAGCAATGGAATTTGGTTTACTTAGTGTAACAAACAAAGTGGCAACAAGAGGCTTTATCCTAGACTGGACAAATTCTATGTTTTTAGGGACTTCTTTTTGTGTTCTATTGTCTCAAGTTTAAGTTACCAGTTTGTTAGCCTAAAACCTCAAATTCAGGTCTGATACAAACCCAGTTCGAAATCTGGTTTGGTTCAGCTGGGGGTCGTCAAGGGTGTGGAAAAATGACTGCAGGTTCATCCTCATAAACCTGGACGAAACCAGAAAGAATTACAATGCATTTCTGTAACATTGCAAAAGAGCTTGGGGATTTATTTGTTAGTAAATTAAGGTTTACATTTACAAATTTAGTTTGTAAGCTAGTTGGGTGGGAAGTTATTCCTTAACAGGAAAATAATGGCTTTAATAGTGGAGCGGAAAGATTATAATAAACTTTCTATTTTAATTTTGTTTACAATGTGAAACTTTTCCTATTTTATTTTTGTCATTCAACATTGGTATCAGCACTGCTATGATTCAGACCTGGCAGAAATGGAAAGGCAGGTTCAGGGGATTTGTATGGAGAGACTTCCCCAATGTTCATTGCATAAAGGAGTCCAAAAAATTTTGTTGAAGAGAATGATGTGCAAAATATCTGCAAAGCCCTTTAATTTTGCGAATAAACCTGCACCAGTCATACATTCTGTCTGAGTGGAATGGAACTTTGCCCATTTTTGTATCTCCATATTAATAGCCTGCTCAAGCAGGTAAGTAGTCAGTTTGGAGATTAAAAAAATTGTAACGGAATTTATGCACTTGTGTAATGTCCCCGATTTAGCAGGTACCTGTGCTTGTTATTGTCAGTTCATTAATGCGATTCCCGTTAGCTGATGGAATGATTAGGGGATCTCTGTGTTGCACCACTTACTATTTTTAGTAAGTCAGTTCTGGTTTCTATTTTGGGCAAGGCAGTTGGGTTTTGGATTGAACTTCGATCTTCTTCAGTGTTATTCGTAATGTGTACCTATCTTCATATTTTATGCAATTAAGCTTGTCTTAATTTATTATCATGGCACTTTTGTGTTTTAATTCAAAAGTGTGAGCTTGAAGATTCTAAGCACTTCAAGTGAAAGGAGTGTGCTGGAGTTTAGTGTGTTGAAGAAGATTGGAGTTATTAAAATAAGCCTTGGACTTGCGAAAAAAGATCATTATGCTTTTGATTATCGATTTGGAGGAATGAGAATGGCTTCATTGAAACCAGGGTTTGGAGAATTACCTCAGAGAAACGATCTTTCTCTTGAGAATGTGAATGCGCTGAATTGGATCCTTTGCCAACGAATTGTGCTGGCGTTTTGGTATTGAAGGAACAGGTTGCGATATTAATTCAGAACAGGCCATGTAGCAGTCTGGAGTCGTGTGCGTCAATACCAGGCTTTGATAAATTCAGGCCGCATTGCATATGTTGTATGGATTAATGCGGAAGCCAACAGGGAATGTGTTGGCATTGACAGGAAGATTAACGTGGGAGATAAGAAGAGTTGCGGGTGTGTTTACAGTCTTCAGCAGGGAATCGGATCAGAGTTTGGAGTCTTGCCTTCAACCAGTTGCAAGTTAAAAAATAGTGTCATTCTCAGCAGCCGTGAAATAATAACAGGTGCATAAATTTGATACATCTAATGTATGGGAATTTGGTAAATTTGATATTGTTCAATACCAATATTTAGTGCGTTTGTAATAGCACAATTGCAATCGTAAATTATTATATGTTTAAGTTTTTCAATAATTCTTGCAAATTCTAAAAATCAAATAAAAGACAAGAAAGTTGCAGTTGACTTGTGGAATTTAGCTATATGATTGTGAGTCTACTGAGACTCTTTACAACTTGTCTGGCCAGATTCTATCATTTTATGTGTTGAACTTGAAGCCATTTGTATTATCATCCTTACAACTGTGGCATTTATGGTGTGTCTTCAAAAGCACATTAGTTTTTCTTGTGGGCGCACTTGGTGTTTCATGTTTTAGTTGGAACTTTCTACTACAGAGGGATTGTTTCCACAGCACTAGAGGAGGCATTAGACGCACTCGAAGGAGATGTGGAGTTTTGAAAGAAAGGTGTCTCATTGTGCAAGGAGGTTGTGAGCCTTTAATGTTCTTCTCATGTTGTGCAGATGTTTGAGTATTTCGTTGGTTTGTGGATAGTTGAATCCACAAGCTGGATATGGATAGTTGAGTGTTTGATTGGACAATCAAAAGAAATTCCTGGACAAAAGGAGTTTGGGTTAATGCTGATTCAAAGTTGGACAACCACAACATTTGCTCAGACAAGAGGAGTTTGGGTTAATGCTGATGCAGAGTTGGAAAATCAGGCCATTTGCCTAGACAGAGAAGTTTAAGTTAATGCTGATACAGTTTTTTTCTGTTTTCTTTTTTCATTATGTAAACCTTTAAGAGGGTAGTTAATAAACTAAGGTTTGTATTTAATAATCCAGTAAGTTTTTTATGTTGGGTGGGAAGTTATTCCTGAAATGGAAAAATAATGGCTTTATAAAGCCAGTACATTAGATGTAATAAGATATGATAAATTTATTAATGTCCAACGAATGACCACAAAATTGGTTAAAGGGAAGTGTAACAGCGGAGTGGAAAGATTATATTAAAATTTCTATTTTAATTTTGTTTACAATGTGAAACTTTTTCTATTTTATTTTTGTTGTTCAACATTTCTTATGTTCCATTTTGTTTTGTCGATTTTCATGCATGTGAAGCCCTCCTATAGTTCATAATTGATAAGGATTAATAAAACTTTTCTCCATCAATCAACGTCAATTTAAGTAGAAACAGAGTTGAATCAAAGAATAGACTTGTATTTTGGGTCAGTTCAACCAATATACCTGTTTCTCTATGATCCAGCTCCTTGCTTCCCCCCCCCAAATGAATCTCCATATTCATATTAGTTTTTTATAAAGGCAAAAACAGGTTTTGAAGGGATCCGAAACCCTTTACAAAGCCTCCATATTCATATTAGTTATTAATAATTAATGTTAGGAATTTTTACATCTATCTAATTAATAATTATATCTATCTAATGTAATTAACTTAAATATGACAATATTATAAAACTAACTATAATGCAACAGTTCCTATAACATTCCCTTCATGTATTCGTATTTATTAGTTATTAATAATTAATGTTAATTTCTTAGAATTACTATTAATATTAATATTATGAATATTATTATAAGTTATAATTATATTAATATTATACTTATATTAGTTTTACATTTCATATATATAATATATATGCAATCGTATTAATATTATGTTTTTATATTTATATCCATGGATATTATTAAGAAAGTTATTTTATTATATTTATTTATAAATTTATTAGAGAATTCATATATATGTAATTTTTATAAGTTTTTGTATGGATGAACCCAACCTCAAAAATGTTTTTGACCGAACCCACAATCTGAACCACAAACCCAAAACCAAACCACTGTCAGGACTGGTAACTTAGGCCGACTCTCAGCAAAAATGTGGTTATTGTACTCCCTTTCACTGTTTTTCCTCACCGTCATTTCTGATTATAGTAGACTTCATTTGTGCTTCTAAGAACACCTCAAACAACTTTTATGGGTTGCTTAAACTTAAACATTTCCCATCTCCATAATAGGGATTGTTTGGATGGGATTCTTTATGTCACTAAGTAAGAGCTTCTTTAATTCCCTGATTACAAAGCCTATTTGTAATATCCCCTTTCTAAAATAGGATTTAATAATAATATTAATATAAAAAAATTTAATTAAGTTTAATGAATAGTCAAAAGGAATGAAATGAAAAGATGTGACTCTCTCAAACATGAGATATAAAAGGAAGAAGACAATTTCATTTGAAGGGCGACAAGGAGAAAAGAAGAAAGAAGGGAGCATGGGAACTAGGGAAGGAATAATGGAAGAAGATTGGAATGGGAAGAATTGACGAAGAGTTGTAACTCTTTCAAAAGATGGTAGTTATGAAAGGTTGTGACTTCTTCAAGGGGCATAAAGGATGGAGGGTTGTGACTCTCTTGAAAGGTTTTGTAATAATGAAAGGTTGTGACTCTCCCATCATTAAGATATAAATACGAGGGAAAGCTATTTGTTGAAGACGTGGAAGAAGGGATCATCGTATGGAAGGCAACGATAGTAAATTCTGTTCTAAAAAATAAGACAGTTTTGATCTGCATAAAGGGAGCATAGGAATTAAGGAAGGACTAATGGAAGAAGAAGAACTAACTTCCAAAGGGGCAGCAATGATGGAGAGTTGTAACCCTTTCGAAGGGTGGTAAGTGTGAAAGGGTGTAGCAAATGAAAAGGGCAGACATGGTGAAGAGGTATGACCCTTCCTCACATAAGATATAAAGGGGGAAGAAGGATCAATATGGAATGGAATTGGAAAATTGTCTCTTCTTTTAATTTATAAGGATCAACATTTAAGAAGAGAGAATAAGGCATTCAGTTGATCAAAATAAGAGATAGAGATCTGAATAGAAGCAGCAGAATAACTCATGCCACTTCCAAGGAAAACTAAAATCATTGACTTATTATGAGGCTGAATAGACCCAGCAAGGATACATCCTCGGCCTATGCCTAGTCTTGATGAGGTTCGTTTCCAGTTGAGCAATCAAGTTATTATGTTTCTATCTACCAAAATTGTTGATGGACATTTACTATCTATAAACTGGTGTGCATTCTGTTGGCTAAATATTTTGTAATTGGATTTATGCTAACCAATTACAAAATGGTACTTTAGTCACAGTGTGTAAGACAATCTTTCCTCTGGAAAGGGGAGGTGCCCTTCTTATTGCTGCTATAATCAACAGACCACTTATCAAGAAATGCAAACTAAAATAAGATTGGGATGTTGCATATATCACTTCCTCTTTCTTCACGAAGGATTCTCTCTTGTTTACAACAAACCTTGACACAAACAAACTTACAAAATTTACGATTTCACCATAAAGCATTAGTTGGAGCAATAATACTAATATGCGTAAGATTGAACGAAAGAGGAACCTTAAGCATACCAGCAAACTAACCTATAAGAAATTAACAAAAGGACAAAGACTTATGCACCTTTCTACAAATATTGGATAATAAAGAAACAATATATGACAGCCCAAAGACTCCTAATATAATGCAGCCCAAGATGTATAAAGGCAAGAAGGATTGTAGCACAAAGACTTTGAGTGCCTCTCAACTCAAGCACTAACTATTATTTGTTCAAACTTGAAGTTTCCAACCCAAAGTCTGCAAGAAATCAGATTTAAAGCTCTCTTAAATCACAGCAATACTTTCAAAAATACCTCGAATTAACTTAAGATAATACCACTACTATGACATAAGAACACAATGATTGCATAAGATATAGCTTCAACACAAAGATTGAAAACCCAATCGCTCTTTTATTAATTTGAAACCCGATTTTGGCAGAGTTTCCTTGCTTGCATAAAAGATAAAATATTTACAAAGAGCGCCCTCATATATATAAGTGGGGGGCTATGAGAAAAAGCTAAGAGAGTTCTAACTAACTTTTGACTTATTCAACATTATTGTCCTGAACTATTTTGACTTCTAATGTGATTACATGTAATTGCAATTTTTCAGCATTTCACATAATATGTTGAAACAAAAATTACATCTACTAGAAAACATGAAAACATTCTAAGTGTCATCAGACACTTCTTTAATTCCATTCTCAGTCATGAATTTCTCAAACTTCTGCAAAGAAGCCTGCACCTCATCAACGTTTGACCCTAACATGACTGGTGATTGCCTTGACTTGGATATTGTTGCCGTTGATGTTCCGGAAGGATTTCTTATATCTCCCCAGCATATCCTTGAGATCATCTAACACCACTCAAAGATTCATTAACTTATCAAAAGAAGTTAATGTGAAATCATCAGGTAAGACTTCAGCCTCTATAATCAAGGGTGAATTCATGAAGTAATCTTTCCTTGGAAATAAGCTCATGATTCTCATCCATCAGCTTGCATAGAATCTCCTCAACTTTGGGAAGAATGTCTTGCCCCTTTACAGTGCCTAATTCTAAAGATCCCTACAAATCTTTTATCAAATCTTCAGTAATGCCCTTCCTATTCCTCAGAAGTTCATTGAATTCAACATACTGCTCTCTAGATGGGATGAGACCATTGTCAACCAATATTTCCAGTTCCGTATCTTGAATTTCAACCAAGTCTGAAGATCATTCTCCTGAGATTCCAAATCTTGAGCACATCTCCAAATTATTTTTCAATTCAGAATTAATCTCCTTCAACCGTCCCATCATTTGGAAAATAGTTCTCAAAATGTGACTACCTTGCTCAAGTAGCCTGTCAGCCAATGCATCCACTGCACTAGTTTTATTTCCACCTCTCTCTGCTTTTTCGATTGGCTCTTCTGAGATTGAGGTAGACATTGGATCCACCTTCTCTATTGATTTGACAATTTTTAGGAGTGCTGAGGTTAACTCCTCATTCTGGACTTTCAACTGACCTTTGGCAGCCTTAGCTTTATTCAACCTTTCCACAAGCACCTAAAAGGAATCTATGGCATCCTGTATGGCACCGTCATGGTGTAATCCTAAACGTCCACTTCATTAGTAGTTTTTCTAGGAGGACGAATGGCTATATCAGCATACTTTATTTTGCCCTCACTTACCTTCATCCTAGACATGACTCTAGTTTTCTTTTCTGTCTTGGCTTAGGTGGAGTAAGCCAACTGAAATCAAAATCATCTAGAGATACTATCGTCCTCTTCCTCTTTGGTGCAACTGACCCTAGCTATGGGGGTAGCTCGAGATTACCTCCTCCAGTGTTAGTCTCCACAGTTTGGGTGGGAACAATCTGTGATGGTACTGTGGTGGAGACAAATGGTGGAGTGATTGTCTGCATGGCTGAGGGGATTTGCACAGAAGGCACATTAGTTTTTGGAAAAGATGTGGGACTATCAAAATCATGATATTGTTGTCAAAGATCACAATTGGAATCTCAGATGGGGAAGAATAAGTGGAAAAATGATCAAGCAAATTTTCCAAATTATCATGTGGAGTGTCCAAGGCAGATTCAGTAGCAGAAGAGGAGAGGACTGACTGAGAAGAGACAGATGGTGTAACCAAATCTACAGTCATTGTAGAAAATGAATCTACATTTGTATCAAGTGAAATAACAGGAATGGAGATAGGAGTTGATACCCTAAAGGATGCCTCAAGAGTTGATACCTCTTCCTCCATTGGTGATTCTTGCAGTTCATTCTCCTGAGGTTTGTCGCTTTGTCCTTCATCCTATACCTCCACATGTTACATTCCTTTATCAAAAGTTTCACCTTGGTCTTCCCCACTTTGAACTTGATTTTAGGAGTCCTTTTTGAGGAAGAAGCATCTTCCTTGTTTTTAGTCCTCAACTCTTCATTTTGACCAATAGGTCTAGATGTGTCATCCTTAAAGCCAGTTTTGAATTTCTTCAACCTTATACCTTTGTTCTACAACCAAATATTAGCATTGGCAAGAATAAAGGTTGGAACCTTTCCTTGAACGATATACATTCTTCTTGAGACCATTGGATAAGGGGAAATTGTTTTTTTGCAATCTTGTTTTGCTCATATGTAGGTTCAAGAATATTTCCATCATCCTCTACATCATATGGGACATCTAACAAGTTTAGATTTGCAATTTGCTCCAAGGTGAGCTGACAATAATCGAAACTCCAACCTTCTGATCTCTTCCTCAGTCCATTGATCAACCCAAATATCCTCCACTCTGTGTACATGAGTGAAGGATCTTCTCATCTTCTACTTCATGCCTCGGTAATCAAAATCCGGGCACTTCGAATTTCTTCAAAGTGATTTCTTGCATTTTTGTTTCCATGACTTTGGCCTTAATGGAGGTTGTCTATGCATACCTCCCTATTGTCAATGGAAATTTGAATCCTACCTTGTGATCTGCTAGTTGTTTAGCATGAACAGTCATGATTTGCCTTGCTAGCTCCATCGGGATAATCTTAACCATGGGGTAACTCAAAAGCATGTAGGGAAAGCCATCAAAACATCCTACCCTAAGATAGGTGAATGTAGGAAATTGCAAACAGAGGCAACCATACTCATTTACCTTCTTCCATGCAGCTTCTAACACTCTTTCATTTCACAGTTTCTTGTTCAACAAACACATGAATACTCCATAGAATGTATCCTGCACCCTCTTGTAGCAAATCCTACTTGACCTCGGAGTCAACTGACTATAGTATTTCCAAACTAGTACTAACCTCCTATCTCCTTCTATAGAAAGGCCTGGGAACTGCTACTAAGACTATAATGTCCCCATTTTGAGCGAGCATTGGAGTTAGTGGATTTAGCCTATCATTGGGTCCTTGTAGGCTAATTCTGGTGATTAGAGGACCTTGATGTGGGTTTTGGCCTATTTTGAGGGACTTACTATTTATAGTAAGTCAACAGTTGGTTTCGATGAGCTCAGATGAATTAGAGAAATTAAAAGATGCTCTCAATTTTTATTTTCGGCTTCCGGTTTGGGCTCCAAGATTCTTGGAGGGAGCATCTATTTTTAGAAAGTCATTCCGTCAAGTTCATTCATCATCTTTCATCATCAGGATCACTATTGTGCTGTCAGATTTTAATTTTGATGCTTCCTCAGTCATTTTCGCAAGATGGGTGAATTATGATTATTATTTAATTAAATCGGCTAAGGTTGTCATTTTTATTGGGAATCTATTTTGGGCATCTTAGTGTGATAGCTCGTTGGAACCGGCTTGAGAAGTTTTAAATTTTTAGCTCATAAAACAGGGACCCTATGTGGCAGAATAACATTATTTTAATGAAAGGGTCATTTTCAGCATTAAAGTGAAGGGAAATATAATAGTTTATTATATTTCAAATGTGCAACCATAAAGCAAGTGGCTTTTAAGTGAAAAGTGTCATTGAGAAGCTATGGAAAAATATTATATATATAACCTTATGAGAATTCGAACCTCATTCATGACTTAAGCATTTTTTATGAAGTTTTGGAAGTGGAGAAGTTTGGCTAGGGTTTGAGGACTGATTCCTCCCTTCTGCAATTTGAATCATCAGTTGTTGTGGTGAATTTTGCTATTGAATTCTGGAAATTCAATTCTGATTCTGTGGATGCAAATTTGGTGTTGTTGTTTACCAAATTTGTTGAGTATTGAGCATCTATAATTTATACTGTGTTATCCTTCTGCTGGTTCGATTTTATTCTTGTGACTATCAGTTATACAGAAGGCTGTTGTATCTTTCTTGCTACAAAATACATCTGGAGGCCACGAACTTTCACCTGGAGACTGCGAATTTATTTAGAGAAGCTGCATTTTTTCTTTGGCAACCTGCGACTTCTTCCTGGAAGGCTGTGTTTGAAATTGAGACTGTTGGGGCTGCGTTTGGAGGACTTTGTTGATTGTTATTTGCTGGAGCCAAATCCCATAGGCTGTGTTTCCTTCTACAGCAGTCCTGTTTAGAATATAAGGTGTTGTTTCCTTATTTTCATGCAATAATTTAAAATGCTAGTTAAGCATGTAATGAATTTGATTCATGAATAACTGAACCACAAGTATTTGTTGTTGTTGTTTAATTGAAAAAATCTGAAAAGAATCATTGAATTTCATATTTGTTGTTCATAAACTTCTATATATTCTAAAAGCAATTTAAAAGTGCAATTTAATTTGAGAAAAGAGCTAGTTTGTAAATGAGAGTCAGCTGGGCTCATCACAAAGACGCAGCAACATATACAAGGTAGGAGTTCATGTAGAAAGACAAAGTGGTGCCTACTTGAGTCAATTGTTCACATAAAGCATCACTAATTTGCTCCCCCCAAAAGATTTATTGATCTCCTTTATGCATGATAGAAATATATATGTATGTCCATTCCTCAAACATGTTGAACTTCTTCAGTCCTTTGATCCAGCTTAGGAGTGCAAACATATCATTAATTTCCTCCTTGAAATCAGAACAATGCAGTTGTGGCCACCTATAAGTAGTTTGCCTTGGTTGCTTAAGCCATTTAGTATTGATCTTCTTCTTACACAAATCCAAGTGTTCATTATAGAAAGCCTGAGCTGATTCATTTGTGATATTACAAATTGCATGACTATATGGACATCAAAACAAACTATCAAAAGCAACCTCATCAAGCCTCAATATTGTATTTCCATCATCATCTTTCACTGTTCTTGTTTCCTTGTCAAAATATGAAGCCACTGCCAGAACAAACTTAGGTTCTAGAGATACCACTAGGAAAGAAGCAACGTTGTGAATGTTGGCTTTGAGGAGTGTCTTCATTCCCTCGGAGGCTTCTTCTCAGTTCTTTGAATAACCTCTTGCATTTCCATGTGACCTATTTCAATGTCCTTGTTAATTCAGGACAAACTTATTATTCAAATTTCAATTTAATCTTTTATATATATATGCAGTGCTGATTATATATATAGATCTCTATTCTAACAATATCAATGTTATTTGCAGGTGAAGAGGAACTGAAAGTAGATGCTTAAAATGAACTTATATGTTCAGTTATGATTCAAATTATAATGAAAGAAATATATGTATTGATCTCTGTTCAATATACTTCACACTTATCAATTTCGGTGTTTGTATTCGAACAGCCAATCAATATATATGTGTGTGTGTGTGTGTGTGTGTTTGCTGGCAGTGATAAGTCACGTCTATGATACGCGTGACTCCTTGAGGAGTCACACCTATCATAGGCATGACTGATGGTCATACCTTATGGTAATACATATTGCTTCAATATATTAACCATCGGTTAATACCAATTCAATCCACAATGATTCATTAATGATAATTGGTTAATACGATTTAAATATCATATGCAATATACGACTGATGATATCGGGTTGATACCGATTCACAAGGATGATTATCGGAATTTAATACCAATTCATGATAATCGAGTTTAATACGGATTCATGACTATCGGTTTTAATACCGATCCAAGTTTAATTATAATCCAAGACTTATATATATCAATTCAATTCGATCATAAAGAGAATAATATATATATATATATATATGTTCTTCTTTAATCTGATCGAACATATATATGAATTTCTCTATTGATTATAATATGAATTTATCTGATCATGGCTATATGTACTAACACTCCCTCTTAGCTCGGGAAGATAAATCATATATATATATATATATATCGTGATAATAAGTCTCACATATCTCGTGAAGACAAACATCATATAACACATGATGATAAGTATCACATAACTCGTGATAAGAAGTCTCACATATCTCGTGAAGACAAACATCACATAACACATGATGATAAGTATCACAACTCGTGATAAGAAGTCTCACATATCTCGTGAAGAGAAACATCACATAACACGTGATGATAAGTATCACATAACTCATGACACTTAAAGGATGATATGCTTGAGAATATTATATTCTCCTTATACATCCTAGCTATGGTGTGTGCACTGACATTACGTCACATAATGTCCACCATAACAAATCATGGCACATCCATGAATGATATCAAGTCAGCATGATATCAATATTACAAGATCGTCATCTTATAATATTTGAATACAAATGTTCATTTCCAAATGATCGTCACCTTTTAGAGATGAAACACAGGGGGTAGAGCCCATAAAGTCATATATCAACTTATATGACAAAAGAAGTTTACACATTAAACATCTTATTTATATATATATCAGTAAAGATTACAAAGCAAATTACAATTCAATCATAACAAGACCTTTTCTGAAGTGTTCAACTTTTATTCTAGCAAGTGGCTTGGTGAGTATGTCTGTTGTCTGATCTCCTGTACTGATATATTCCATTTGAATCACATTCCTATCCACCATGTCTCTCACATAATGATAAGGAATTTCTATGTGCTTGGATCTATCATGAAATACCGGATTCACGGAAAGTTTTATGCAACTCTGATTATCACAATGAATAACTGTAGGTTTTAGGGGCTCACCGAATAATCCCACAAGCAGTTTTATGAGGCATACTGCTTCTCTTGCTGCCATAGAGGCTGCAATGTATTCAGCCTCTGTAGAACTCTAAACCACTGAAGACTGTTTTCTGCACATCCAAGATATCATGGTGGATCCCAAACTGAAGCAAAAACCTCAGGTGCTTTTTCTATCAGTTACACTTCTAGCCCAATCAAAATCTGTGAATCCATGTAGATTCAAGTTGACTTTCTCATATTTGAGTCCATAATGTAGAGTACCTTGAAGGTATCTCATAATATGCTTCACAACCATAAGATGTATCTCCTTAGGCTCACACATAAATTGACTCAATGCATTTACTGCATAATAGATATCTAGTTTGGTATAAATTAGGTACATCAAGGATCCAATTATCTGCCTGTAGAGAGTAGGATCTGCAAATGGAGAATCTGTTGCTGCCTCTTTTAGTTTATGGAGGTTTGTTTCCATGGGGGAAGACATGGGTCTACAATTCATCATACCAAATCTATTCAGTATGTCCAATGTATACTTTCCTTGATTTAGTACAATGCTATATGAGTTCTACCAGACTTATAATCCAAGGAAGTAATGTAGAAGGCCCAAATCTTTCATTTCAAACTCTTTAGCAGGGTCCTTTTTACATTGATCAATAAGATGATCTTCTCTTGTAATTAACAAATCAACAACATATAAGATCAATATCAACATCTCACCTTTATTTTGCTTAAAGTATAGGTTTGGATCTGCATCATTTTTAGAAAATCCCAATTCCATGAGATATTTATCAATTCTCTCATACCATGCCCTGGGGGCCTGTTTAAGTCCATAGAGGGCTTTCTTTAATCTGCACACATGAGATTCTGCAGTGTGAATCTCAAATCCTTCTGGTTTCTCTAGGTATACTTCTTCCTCTATATTCCCATTTAGGAAAGCAGTCTTTACATCCATTTGATGAACTTTCCATCCTTTGGCTGCTACAATGGCTAGAACAACTCTGAATGAGGTATATCTAGCAACAAGTGCAAATGTTTCCTCGTAATCAATTCCTTCCTTTTGTGAGAAACCTCTGGCAACAAATCTGGCTTTATTTTTCTCTATACTGCCATCTGCAGCATACTTGATTTTGAAGAGCCATTTGGATGAAACAATAGATTTTTCCTTTGGTCTTGGAACTATTTCCCAAACATCATTTTTCAGGATGGATTGGTATTCTTCTATCATGGCATCCTTCCATACTTGGTGTTTGAGGGCTTCTGATGCAGTGGAAGGCTACATAGCTGAAAAATCCTCGGGCCAATTTACTTTCTCTAAGGTCCCTGAAGGAGCTGCAAAGTTCTTTGATTCTTCCATTGTTTTGGGGGCCCAAAGTGGTCTTTTCTTATGATTCTCTTGAGGTAAGTTTGGTACTTCATCTTCATCCTCTTTAGGATACTCCCTCTGAGGCTCAGGAGCAATATCCTCTTCTAGGTTTGAAGGTGGAGTGGTACTTTCAAACTCAAAGGAATTTCTAGCCCTTTTAAAAGCTAAGTCTTCCTCAAATATTACATCTCTATTGAGTTCAATGTTTTTATGTCCAGGTATAAATACTCTATAGGCTTTAGAAGTTTCACTATATCCCACAAAGATTCCTTTTCTTCCAAAAGGTTCTAGTTTTGTTCATTTCTCGTTAGGTACATGAAAATAGAAAAGGCATCCAAATATCTGTAAGTGGGTGATACTTGGTTTTACACCTGTAAAAACTTCTTCAGGAGTTTTGTCTTCAATATGTGAGTGAGGACATCTATTTTGTATGTATACAACAATGTTGGAGGCATCTGCCCAAAGATAGGTTTCTAGATTTTGATCAAGGAGCATGGCTTTAGCTGCTTCTACAATAGTTCTATTTTCCCTTTCAACAACCCCATTTTGTTGAGGATTGTAAGGAACAGTGAACTCCCTCTTAATTGTTGCTTCTTTGCAAAATTCTCTAAAAATGTCAGAGGTATATTCCCTCCCATTATCAGTTCTTAGAGTTTTTATTTTCTTTCCAAATGAGTTTTCAGTAAGGGATTGAATTCCTTAAATCTCCTTAGAATCTCTTCTGATTCTTTACATTTGAGGAAGTAGATCCAGGTTTTTCTGGAGAAGTCATCAACAAATATTACATAATATAGAAACCCTCCCAAAGAAGGTACAGACATGGGTCCATATAGGTCAGAGTGAACTAGTTCTAAAACATTACTCATTTTACTAGAACTACTTTGAAAAGAACCCTTAGTATTTCTTCCTAGGGCACACTCCTTACATGTACCTGAATGATATTGTTTTAACTTAGGTAAGCCAGTGACTAATTTTTCCGTGGAGGATAAGGCACAAAAGTTTAAATGTCCTAATCTTCTATGCCATGTCTGCAATTTCATGAATTAGAGCAAGATTAGGTTCAATACATACCTCATACAAGTAACCATTTATGTGCTCTAGAGTTACAGCCTTCTTGATGGGAGAATTCTTTGGCCATGCCAACACCTTGCTATCCATGAAGGTTACTCTATACCCATTATCCTCTAGTGCAGATATGGAGACTAGGTTCCTCTTGATGCCTGGAACGAAAAGAACTCTGGTGAGTTGGATAGACATTCCTGACTTCAACTTAATGGTGTAGGTTCCAACACCTTTTACTGGATGTGCGGAGTCATCTCCGATGGTTACCTCTTCATCAATTTCTTCTATCATAGAATCCAATAGTTCTCTGTACCCAGCGATGTGTCTTGACGATCCACTGTCTATAATCCAAGCATTAGATTTGTTGGATACTTGATTAGAGAGGGCGGAGTAGAATGCGTGTTTCTCTGAATCATGCTCCTTTTTATTTCTTTTCACTTTGGCAAATGTAGCTTCTTGTTTAATTCTATCTGGGCATCTAGCTGCATAATGCCTGTATTGATCACATCTAAAACATTGAACACGAGAAACGTCTCTCTTAGATGAACCCTTTTCATGATGGTCCTTCCTCTTCTTAAAGTGTTTCTTCTTTCCTCTCTTGTGAGAGTTTACGTTTAACACATGTAGATCCTTATCTATGTTCTTTTGTTTGATCCCTTTCTTGTTTTGTCTTGATTCTTCCCGAAGACAGTCAGACCTTAGTCGATCGAAGTTGGCATATTTAGATCTTGCACCAAGGCCTTGAACAAAGGTTTTCCAAGTGTTTGGTAGGCCATCTAGTGCAATGAGAGTCATTTCTTTGCTCTGAATTTCATATCCAAGTGTTGTCAATTCATCCCTAAGAGTGGATATTCTCATAAAGTATGCATTAATGGATTCTCCTTTATTCATACGTATATGGTTGATTTCCCTTTTCAGGGCTAGAGTTCTGCTAGCATTGTTTATTTCATACGTGCTTTCGACCGATTTAAACATATGGTAAGCAATCTCATATTTCATTCAGGATTGGCACTATATGGTCTCTAACACCATCAACTATGATCTTCATAGCCTTTTCATTTCCTTCAATCCAAATGGATTTTTCGGGATCATTCTCTGGTTCTCTTTTCTCCTCCTTTATGAAAGACTCAACTTTATTTACTTTTAGAATCATTCTAATTCGGAATTTCCATGATGAGAAATTGTTTCCTCCCTCATGTCTATCCTCAAATCTGATAGCACTTGCCATAGAAATGTGATATGTAATAATTAATATTTTAATGATTTGTATTGAATATCTCAAGTTTGAGAGCTTCTTGGATCTTCCTTTACCAGTGCTCTGATACCATGTTAATTCAAGACAAACTTATTATTTAAATTTCAATTTAATCTTTTATATATATATATATATATATGCAGTGCTGATTATATATATAAATCTCTATTCTAACAATATCAATGTTATCTGCCGGGTGAAGAGGAACTGAAAGTAGATGCTTGAAATGAACTTATATGTTCAGTTATGATTCAAATTATAATGAAAGAAATATGTATTGATCGTTGTTCAATATACTTCACACTTATCAATTTCGGTGTTTGTATTAGAACAGCCGATCAATATATATATGTGTGTGTGTGTGGGTGTGTGTGTGTGTTTTCTGGCAGTGATAAGTCACGTTTATGATAGACGTGACTCCTTAAGGAGTCGCGCCTATCATAAGCGTGACCGATGGTCATACCTTATGGTAATACGTACTGCTTCAATATATTAACTATCGGTTAATACCAATTCAATCCACAACAATTTATTAATGATAATCGATTAATACGATTTCAATATCATATGCAATATATGACTGATGATATCGGGTTGATACCGATTCACAAGGATGATTATCGGGATTAATACCGATTCATGATAATCGAGTTTAATACAGATTCATGACTATCGGTTTTAATACCAATCCAATTTTAATTATAATCCAATACTTAGATATATCAATTCAATTCGATCATAAAGAGAATAATATATATATATATATATATATATATGTTCTTTAATCTGATCGAACATATATGAATTTCTCTATTGATTATAATATGAATTTATCTAATCGTGGCTATATGTACTAACAGTCCTTTATCTCATCAATATTTGAGGCCACTACAAAAGGTCTTATTTCTTTCTAATACTTAAGTGTTTATACTTCATCTTTTTCTCTGAACTAAGAGTCGGTTCTTCAAACATCTAAGTATCTCCTGCAAGCCTTTGATTAGCGATTCAAATAATTAGAACATCTTGCATGAGTTACTAAAAGCTCTATAATAATGTCCTTAGAATGGACTTGTTGCAAAACCAAGGACAATTCCTTGATTCACCAAAATTGGAAGAACATGTGTTCAAGATTGACGGGAAGGTCAAAAAGGGCTAAGTGTCAAAATAGTTGCAATTTGGGTTTCAAAGCCCGATTGCAAGTGCATGAGTAGGAGAAATGGTTTACATGTAATCAGAATTTGAATCCATGATTACACATAAACAAGTGTAGACACATAGTGCAATGGGTTTCAGAAACCCGATTTCATATTAGGGCAATTGGAAAAACTACGCAATCGGGTTTAAATGTGTAGTTAGGGTTCAAAAACCTGACTGCATCTATATGAAATATTATGTGCAATCTAAGACTTGATTGCATAATGCTTGGGGAGAAACAAATGTGTAGTTGGGTCTTAAAGAGCCGACTACATGTCCTTTAAAAAGAGCAAGGCAAATACCTTGAATCGGGTTCTCAGAGCTCGATTGCAAGTGAGTTATGCATTTAAAGCAAGTCTGCAATTTGGGACTTGCAAAGCATCCTGCAATCAGGGATTGACTAGATAAACATCTCATGATTGAGGATGAGAACCCTGATCGCAAGAATTGAAGATACTTGCATAACGAAGAATGTAATCAGATCTGAGAATCCGATTACATTACGAAGGAGCTTGAGGTATGTGAAAACAATAAAAAACGCAAAAGCATAGGGGTTTTGGAAATCCAATCCCATATAGGAAGTTTGGAAACAAAATGAAAAACCCTAGCTTTCAAAAACACATTGTAATGAAACAAAGAAACTAAAAACTTAAGAACAACCAAGAAAAGGCGCCACATACCTGCGACCAGATGCAAAAAGCTCACTGTGAGGAAAGCCCTAGATCACAAAGATAGCAATCACAGAGAGGATGTAGCGAGCTCTCAAGGATGTAGACACAAAATAGCCAAGAATGAAATGAAAAATGTGATTTAAAAGACTTTTAAGAAGTTTAACTCTCAATACAATCATGCCACTAAAAAGCAATAAATGCACATTAAAGTGCAGTCAGGTTTTCAATCCTCGGCAACATGAACATAATGCCCAAGAGCATGTAATTCAGGTTTTAAACCCGAATTACATGTGTAATTCGGGTATCAAAACGCAAATTACATGCAAAACATCTCTATATAGTGTTTTCAGATTTTTGAGACCCGACAACATAAAACATGAAAACTTGTGGATTTTAAAGACAAAACCTATCGAAATGAAATGTTAAGACATCGTTGCAATGAAAAACAACTTTCACACTTACGAGTACCAAACTAGTGCCTTGTAAAGTGTGCCTTAGAGTTCATAGGCTACAAAATTGATTGTTTCCATAGGTGTTATCCCATGATTTGGTCTAGTTTGAAATCAAGGATAGCACATTGTAAACAGATTATTAGTCTAAAATAAATAGCAGGGGTGTTCCGAAAATTCTGAAATAATAATTTTGCTATACCTTTGTGTATTTCTCTGTGTTATACTACCTCATTGTCTGTTATATACAATTGAAATATGTTCTTTGGAGTGTACAATGTATTGAAACATTACTCAAATTTGTGTTAGGCCATTTCATTGCTATTAGAGCCTTTGCTCCTACCAGTCTGCCCTAGTATGGCATATTCATGAGCTTGGGTGACAGAGAAATAAGATATAAAAAAGGGAGAAGAAGAAAGGGGCACCCGTAGGTGACAAAGATGAAGATAACTCTCAAGAATTCCTCACGGAAAATAAATTTCAGACCAATATGAGGTGCACTATGGCTGAAATAATCCAACTCCTAAGAGGCCTGAATCAACAACTGAGTGCTAGTAGACCTACTCAGAGTGGGACTGGAGATAGTAACTCCAGCAACAACATTATTTTAGTTAACCAAAGTCCAAGAGCCTTCAAAGGTAGCACCTATAGAGGAAGAGCAGCCTAATCAAGAGGATGAGATGACAAAATATCATGATGAATATAATGGTGTAATGGTGCTATCAAGCAGGACATGTCCTTTTTGAAATACTATGAGATGGAAAAGAGGAATGGGCATAGGAGAAGGTACAAGTGGCAGACTCAAAGGAGATTCAAAATCATTTAGAAAAAATCGAAATCCTTACTTTTGATGGATTAGGAAGAAGTTTGGCAAGAGCATGGCTACAAAAATTGGACACATAATTCTCTTTAAATCCAATGTTTGAAGAAGAGGCTATCAAGTTTGCCACCTTGCACTTAGGAGTGGAATGGTGGTATCACGGCATGACACAAGGAAATGACTCAATCACTACCTTAGAAGAATTAAGACAAAGATTGAAAGAAAGATTTCATAGAAAGGGCCTAGAGATTCATTTTAGAGAGCTAGCACAATTGAAGCAAGAAGGGATAGTGGACCACTATGTAGCAGAATTCCAAAGGCTTTCGATGATGGTTTTGGACGTAATGGAAAGGAGGCTCATAGTCCTTTTTGTAGAGGGCCTATCTGAACCCCTCAAAGGGTTGGTAAGGGAATTTGATCTGAGCTTCTTGCAAGAACTGATCAGGAGAGCTCTATTTGTAGAATTCAATCGCTACAGATAGATTATTTCCAAGAAGGAAACTTTGATTTTGAAAAAGAGGCCTCCTTGGAAGAGCATGCCACCACACAAGGCATCACCCCGCAAACCAAACCAAATTGAGGTATCTAAGAATGAACTCCGAAGGAAAAAGCTATGTTTCATATGTAGAGCCATACAGAAGCTTGGCCAAAGGTGCTTTGGAAAGGGGCAAATACACTATATAGAGGTGGTTTCCATCAACGATTCAAAGACAGAAGAGGCTAAAATAGAGATCACAATGGGTGAGGTTTGGCATAACAACAAAAGAGTATTGGCATTGGCTATGTACAAGATTGGGATGGGCAAGCACCCTACCAAAGGATATTCTCAATATATTTTAGTATTGGTGTACTATCAAGAAATAAATATCTCGGATCAGAAGCTGATAATAAATATTCAGATTTGGAAGGGCTTGAGAAGTGGGGAGAACATCAAGAGTATAAACTCTTGATATTGGAGGAGGAAGTCTCACAAGATGGTGCAGATTTTGGAGATGACCAAATGAGGTATGAATCATTCCAATTTTCCAATTTCAGTTTGGCAACAAGGATGGGATTCTAGTTGCATGATTACATCAGCATTAGAGGCTTCTATGTGTTTGGGTCTGGTGGTGCTAGCTTTGCTTTGGGAATTAAGTGGATGCAACCAGATAATCAAAACAATCAGATGGTATTGAAAACTTTGGTGGATGGTACATCAGAGATGGCAACAGTTGTAGGTGGACATAATGAGGTTGCATGAGCAACCCATCTTCATGAGTCTCTTCAATTTCCTTCCTTAGAGGATATGTTAACAAAAGGAGTTGACATTGGTAAGTTACTCTCCCCGGGTATGTCTTTGGGCAATGAAGTTGCTATTCATGGTTTCATGAGGGCATATCTTTGTGACAACTTAGATTTGGTGAGATGTTTGGATTGGCAAAGGTGTATGAATGGATTACTTCGTGAGAGTCAATTTTCAAATTAGAGATATCAGTTTCCAGCATTTGCATTGTTAAATACAGCTGGGTATGTGGTTTGGCGTCAAGAGGATTATACTTTTAGTTTTGACGGATGGAGCATTGACAAGGCACCAACCTTTGGAGTTTGTATGAGAGATGCTCATTTCATCTTGTAAGTGTATAACAGCCTTATGCTCTGGATTCCATGAAGAAGTCAGTTGCTTCACAAGTTGTTGTATTGGTTATATCAGAGTGGCACAGCGGAATGGCAGACTAGCATTTGTCAGATTGGTTTGGGATCCAGATGCTTGATGGAGCCACAATTTTGTCAGGGATTGCATGAGGGCAAACAATCTCTAGGAAGGGAGGACCGTGATGTCCCCGATTTTTCCGTAAGTGACATAAATTAAATTAATTAAGTTGTCCAAAATAAATATTAATTCAAAAGGATGAATTATTATTAATTAATTAAAATAAAATAATATAAAATTATTAAAAGCCACTTTATTTAATAAAGTTCTCCAGCCTATTCTAGAAGCTACATTATGAGGTGGAAAATGGGAAATTCTAGAAGGCTCATCAAATTGTTATAAAAGGAAGGGTTTGCAATGTATTTGGGATATTCAGATGTTATTCAATTTGATATGAATTGTCTGATGCTTTGCATAAGCTGAATCTTGAGGATGCAAACCTTCAGCAGATTGAAAGAAGGGTTGGACAAAAACCTAGCTCTTCTTGGGAGTGGATTCACGACAGAGACTACATTTGGGCCAAATTTGTGAAATCTTCCTCCAAAGACAAATTTGCTGAAATTAAGATATTTCCAAGTGTGAGGTGAAATAAATATTTGCAGTACTTATATGCACAAATTTTTCTTATTAAACATTGTGACTCGCATAAATTTTCTGTAAGTTCGATATTACTGATCAATTTTGTGTTCAGTGTTAGAATATATCTGTGTTCTATTATTAAGATTAAGAGGCATGTTTGGACAATTATATATTTTATTCAGAATATTTTTGAGTTGTCATGAATAAAGTGATTAGGCAAATAATTATAGTTAATAGTTTGGCTAAAAAATAAATATTTATTGGTGGGCAATACAATATTATATGCCGAGTTTACATCTGCGGAGACTAATATTAAGGAAGCCAATTTAAATATTGTTCCAGGTGCAAATATTGGCAGGCCGTGAAAATATTGAAATATTGACCAAGGTATCCAATAGTTGCAAAGAAATATTGGCATGAATTAAGCAATACTTTATCATTGGGCTTATGTGGGCGAGCTTTAATATTTGATGTAAAAATTATTTGGTGGCATAAAGGTATTGTGGGCATTAAAAATATTATCATGAAAGTATAATATATGGTGCCATAATGTTTTGAGTAATCTTTGTATGGTTTCTATTGCAGCACAATTATTATTGCAAAGATTTGATAGTTACAACACGAAATTAATCACTTAGAAATTACTACACTTTGGTTGTTATTTTGGACGAAGGCAATCTATATTTGCAGTGCAAATCTATTTCCGGAAATGGAATTGTTCCTTGAGCATGGACAGAATTATCTGAAGGAGAATACTTCTAAGAAAGTTTTCGAGCCAATCCTATATGGTATTTGTATGCATCGAGCAAGGAATGCTCTCTTCTTTTAACGGCACAGGAAAGGGCATCGCTAAAATGACAAAATGTCAGATCATGCAATCGTCAAGCCTATTTATATTTATGCATCGTACCAGGAAGGAGTGCCTATAAATATAGTTGTGGGTTGTTGAGATGGTTTGGTGTGTTCTTTGGAGTCATCTAGAAGTGTTGAATAAGATTGAGCTTTCAAATAGCCTTCCTATTTTCCTGCAAGCGGAGTTCCTGTACATACTAAAGAGCAATCTTTTGTTCTTCTCAATAATATGTCCTTTATTTAATGTATGTATGGAATTCTCAGAATTATGAAATCAATCTTAGATTGAGTATTTCAGAAATTAAAGAAGCTAAGAGACAACTGAGGCAAACTTTAATTCATTGTGTATGACTGGAATCTATATTAGTATATTGTTTATAATGAGAACAGCATTTGAAACAATCCAATAGAAGGTACATCACAGTTTGTTGACATTAATATTTCTGAGATGGAATTTATGGTATCACAAATACCTAAGTTACCCTGGCTCGCCCCTAGACCCCTCCGAACCAGCCTAGGTACAAACTAGTACCTGGTCCTGGTCCGGTCCGCCTGTGGGTCCGGGCAGGGTTCGAATTTTGGGACCCAGTTTGAACTTTTTCCACGGACAAACGGACCCGGGTGGACCAGCATGCCAAAAAGCGAACCCGCAACGAACTTCAGTGAACTAGGGAGCGCGAACGTCACTTAAATGACATGTTTTTGCAAATTGTATAAAATTTTGACATCCAGAACCCGAAAAGGTGGATATGAAAGGCTAATGTTTGCTTCTCATTCTCATTTGTGGTGTGCAAATAGGTTATTTTGACTTGAGCAAGAGCAAAAGAGCAAGTTCTTGGTTGTGAAAGGAAGAGTTGGAAGATTGGTTTGTGAGCTTTCTTCAAGTGTTTGTGCCTCATTCGTACACCTTTGCAAACTTACAATGAGTAGAGGTAAGTTCTTGTTCCATTTGTTTTTTGTTTTTGTTTAAGTTTTTTATTTTTTTCATTTCTCTTTCATTCTCCATAAGATCTTAGCCATTTTTTCTATAATTTTTCATTCTCTTGCTTTTAAGTTTTATATTGAATATGTGTACAATTTGAAATTTCTTGCCATAGGAAAAGGAACTACAATGGCATCTACCTCTTCCTTAGTAGGCAATACCGAACAAAGAATAAAACCCCACTTTGATTCTCCTTTGTGGAAGCATGTTGATATTATAAGACCCCTTCCAGGAGGTGGTGCATTCCATTGAAAATGTCAGAGTTGTGATGTAGAATGAAATAGTTCATATTTTCATGTGGTAGGCCATTTGCGTGGATAGCCTGGTAGAGGAGTCAAGAAATGCCCTGGAAAAAAAGGTGCAACCAAATGCAACTGTACTAAAATATATTGAAGAGCATGAAGCAGCAGAAGAGAGAGAACATAGGCAAAATTCAACCGATGGCATTGGCAACAAAACTAAAAGTAAAAAAAACAAAGGTAACGCAACCCCCCACAGATGTTGTGATAGAAGACCACCCCTTTTTTACTACCTCAACTAGCCGTGAGCCTGAAAAAGAACCCCTTGGCCTTACATAGAAAAGAAAAGAACCACTATAATTTGCATTTCAAAATCAAAGTCGGGAAATTGCCGACATTGATGTGGCAAGATGCTTGTATGCAAATGAGTTGTCTTTTAATGTTGTTCGCTCTCCATATTGGAGACAAATGTTGAAAAGCGTCAATGAAGCTCCAAGAGGGTATAAGGGCCTGGGTTTTGAGAGAGTACGAACCACCTTGTTGGATCAAGAGGTCAAGTCGATTGATGATCAATTGAAGCCCATAAAGGATTCATGGATTGAGACAAAGGTATCAATTGTTTCAGATGGGTGGAAAGATGCTAGAAATCGTCCCTTGATCAATGTCCTAGCGGTATCCCCTAAAGGGGTAATGTTTTTGAAAGCGGTGGATTGTGAGGGGCAAGTAAAAGATAGGCCATTTATTGCTAATATTCTCATCTCTGTCATTGAACAAGTAGGTGCTAGTAACGTTGTCCAAGTCATAATGGACAACGCAAAGAGTTGTAGAGCTATTGGTTTGTTGGTTGAAGAGCGATATCAGCATATCTTTTGGACACCTTGTGCAGTCCATTCACTCAATCTTATGCTACAAAAGATTGGGAACACAATTGAGTGGATCAAGGAGGTGTATGCAGACGCTGAGGACATTCAGATGTTCATCACAAACCATCACATGACTCAAGGAATATTCAGAATGTTCTCACGTTTGGAGTTACTGAAGGTAAGTGAACTTGAACTAAAGTTAGTAATTTTTATTTATTTTTTTAAATCAGTATCTTACAATTTCTGACTTTCATTTTTTTTATTGTGTAATGTGTATTTTTCTATAAAGTATGTATCTAATAGTTGTGTTTTTTTGCTCTAATTTATGTTATAGGTTGTTGAAACTCATTTTGCATCAAATTTAATTGACTTGTGCAAGTGAAAGAGGCACTTTGCAATATGGTAATCAGCAACAATTGGGCTATATGGAAGCAAAGCAACAATGAGACGACAGCCAAAATAAAGAAAAGGATATTGGATGACTTATGGTGGGAACGTGTGGCATATCTCATTAAGTTCACCGAGCCCATTATGAGCATGCTTAGGTACACTGACATGGATAGGCCTTGCCTTGGAGAGATCTATGATGGCATAGACTAAACGCTTGAGAAGATCAAGCAAATTGTAAATGAAAAAGAGCAAGATCCCAAAGAGACCCTCTTCAAACAATTGCAAGCAATTATTGTAGAACGATGGAACAAAATGACCACTCCTCTACATTTGCTTGCCTATGCATTGACGACCAAATATTATAGCAACCAATTTCTTGATCTACCAGGAAGGCTACCACCCTATAGAGATTTAGAAGTGTCTGATGGATACAAGGCAGCATTTGAAAGACTCTTTCCTAATGATGATATGAGAGATTTGATTACGGATGAGTTCATAGAGTTTGTGAATGCAAGAGGTCTAAGTAATGATGCTCTTCGTCATCAGTTTAGGAAGGATGCTCATAGTTGGTGGTACCTCCATGGTCAAAGATTCCAAACATTGCAGCCCCTTGCAATAAAAATTATATCACAAGTAATTTTTTATTTTTAAAAAAAATTAGCTTACTTTATCTTCATGACTAGAAAGTAATTTTAATAATTTTATTTTGTAAGATTAATAATTTTGTTTTAATTGTTTAGCTTGTCTTGTCTTCATAGGTTGCTAGTTCATCTACATCAAAAAGAAATTGGAGCACATATTCTTTCATCCACTCAGTGAAACGCAATAGATTGCAATCAAAAAGAGCAGAGAACTTGGTATTTGTGCATTACAACTTGTGTCTTCTCTCACACAAGACTAAAGAATACAAAGAAGGGGACATGAAGAGGTGGGATGTAAATGCAGAGCTTGCGAACTTGGATGCTTCCACTTCTCGGCTTGCACTTGATGAATTTGAAGATTTTGACGCCAATACTATTGTTGTTGCTATTGATCCCATTGGCCTTAGCTCTATTGCTGAATCAACTAGTGCTGAAGATGAAGATGAAGATGAATATTAATACATTTTTAATTCATTAGTTGAACTTGAAACAATGATACTTGAACTCGATGTTATGATTTAGTTTTAACTTTTAATGTTTTGAATCTTTGATGTTGAACTTGAAGTATATGATGGTATGATCACGATTCATGATGCTATGATTACAAGTTTATGGTGTTTTTGTTGTTTAAATGTTTTTATGATACTATGTGACATTCTAATTTTAACTCATGCTTCTAGGCTTCATAAATATGTATATATATATATATATATATATATATATATATATAATTTTAAAAAATTTACACGTTTCTTCGAACCTGAACCCAAACCCCTTTTCAAAATTTTGTCGAACTTGCAAACTAGTTCTTCGTACCCGAACTTAGAACCAAACTCGAACCAGTAACTTAGACAAATACCTTAGCACACAACAAACACACTATGTCTGAGACTTGATTAGGAGATAGAAAATTGTTTGTTGAAATTCCAAAACCCTAAAATATTGTGGAGATTTAGTATAGTGCATTGAACCAGCTTTGGGTTATTACAAAGCGCCCTACCAAAGGATATTCTCAATCTATTTTAGTATTGGCGTACTATCAAGAAATCGATAGCTTTAGGCAGCATTTCAATTCCGCCTCCATCAATTCTCATATGGGAACTATGGAAGGAAAGGAATAAGAGGTTATTTTAGGACCAAGAAATCTGTTCTACATTGCTGCAAATAAGATCAAGGTCATGATCATGGAAGTTGTGAATTCAACTATGCCCAAAGAATGTCTCCTTTAAAGATTGGGATGCCAAATTGAGATTGAGTTGGTAAGGGTTAAAGGTGTCGTCGTGGATTGAAAAGGAGTTTGATTGAAAGAACTCCTCCAGTTTTCCTCTTAGGCTATATGTAGTTATATCATCCTCAGTCATTCTTTGTGTAAACAAAGCTACCATTGTGTTGAACATTCCCTTCTTAATGTTTCCAATCACTTTCCTCTATAGAGTAGATTCCCTAATGGAGTTTTCAAACATCTCTTTCGACATGACTACTGCACTGTACCATTGGGTGAAATCATATGTCTCTCCTTCTCTTACCACTCCATCAACTAACATCTTCTTGGGATTCTCCATCAAGGTGCTCACCGTCCCACAACTCATCTATGCATTGCATCCTGAAGAGGATAGCTAATTCACTTTCATACATCTACGCCAAGTCTTTCACTCCACCTATATCTTTGCAGCTTGGGTGACTCTTCTCATCTCCTCAATGTCCTCTACTGACTTCGTCGGAAGAGCTATATGAGGAACAAATGTTTAACTTTCTTCCCTTAATGGATGGGATAAATTGTTTAGATACTCGCACAAAGCCATGTTCTCATTTTTCACTTTTCGATACTTTTCTTCCAACTCCCTCATCTTTTCCTTCATCGCCTGGGCAGAATCATCAAACTCCTCAATTACCTGCTCCCTACTGGCATGCCCCAGATCAAATGTTGACACATTGCAGTCATGTATAGTGATTTGGTCTTTGACTTTATCAATTGTTGGTACTACAATCTATAGAGTTCGAGACCCGGATTCATTCCTAATGAACTTTGAAAACTTCTTTGCCTTGTCCTCTTCTAACCTGTTGACTCAGTTCAAGATCTCTTGTAATTCCAATGTAGGGTAAATTTCCTTTTCACAACTCCTCTGCAACCTTTGCCTCAACCAATATGGAGCAGTTGTATGCTAGTCACAAACTGACAACCATTGTTGTCCCTGCACCATCCCTTCAATAATTTCTTCCTCCGCGATGGGACTCTCTACCTCTATGACAGGAGCTTCTATTTCTTCAACAGAAACTTCTACCTCTGTAGTAGGGTCTTTTGCCTCTACCATTACTTCATCTAATATGGTCTCAAGGCCTTCCTCAGTAGTATCCCCTTACTCTTGATTTCTCTATTGAGCGTATTCTTAACAAGCATTAATGATTTCTCTATCTTGCACTGGCCAAGTAATTTGATCTCCTTGTGACATCCTTCTCTCACTCATTCCAACCTCTTCTCTTGTAAAAGGATCAATTTCCTACAAGCTCGGGGTCCTCTAGAGTGATGTTGGTGTTATCATTGACCTTTGCCTCTTCTACAAAGGTTCTTCACTATGCACGTCGAGCCTCTTCCTCGACTGCATTTCTCAGACAATATCCTTTCCCCTTTCTCGCTCAACATTTTCTAATGGAATTTCTCCTTCAATTGTGACTCTTGATGGTTGCTAGGATCTATCATTCTGCAACCCCTGGTCTCCCATCAAGTTATAAGTCAAGTGGTCTTTATTCACCCTCAGTTTATTGACTTGATGGTCAACCCACCATTTTGTAAATTTCAAGACTAGTCTTGATATTGAATCAAGATCTAATATTTCCCTCCTAGACCAATCATGTGGTTGGATGACCTCTCTCTCTTTTTCATACCCAAACTAGATCACATTCGTATCTTCTTCTACTTGGTCCGACACCTAGGTGATTTTGTATGCCTTGATCATGTTGAGCAGTAACCTGGAAAGCATCCTCCTTTTAATCTTGTACTCGTCTGCGACATTTGTCGAAAAATCTTCAAGGTGCAACCTATGTTGGTACTTCACACCAACCCCCACTCTAGTATTGTTATAAGGATCATAATTCGTTCTTGCTAGGTACTGTGCTAGATGATAAAAGTCTAATTCATTTGTTGTCAACTCAGTTGCCTGTATACATGGACATATTTCATCTAACTCCCCTATGGTAATTGGGAATTCAAGTCCCAATTTCTTCTTCCTTTTCTGAGTCTTGTCGTATGCATTCAGTTGCCTAGTGACTTCCAACAACACCATCGTATCCGTCAAATCCCTTGGAAGTGTGTATATCTTGGAAGAAAACCCTTGCAGCGTAATGTAGGGGAAAGTTGGGAACTAGAAGAACCACGCTCCATATTTCTCTACCAACTTCATTGCCTCAACTGATAACCTTGTATGGAAGCCACCTTGCAAAATTTTGACAATGCGCATAGCGAAGGTGTCGTTGGCTCTCATGAAATCATCTTTAGCATAGAGCTGCAACTTGAGATAACACATGTACTTTCAAATGGCCAGGACCACTTCCTATCAGCCCCTTGTACCTCAATCCTTCATACCTTGTCTTCCTGGCTAACATCTATATAACATAAGAGCTTAGGTAGAATTTCCCTGACTACTCCAAATTTATGAGTTTCTCATCTAAACTATCACTAATCATGACAACCCAATCCATAGCATTGATTCCTTCCATACCTACTCAACGATAACCACATTCAGGACGCAAACATGTAGGAATGTGGAATTTCAAATATCCTAGTTAACATCATCACCAAGTCACTGTACTCTCGCCAAAGGTCCAACCAAATTAATTGTTTGGGTAATTTAGAATGGTGAGCCTTGATCTTCTGTAGCCATTTTCAGTTGATCACTTCATCACAATGGTAAATCCTGCAAGTGTAGAACCTGAATACTTGTTCTTTTGTCTTCCACACCATTGATTTGTATGTTGGAATTCCAAAAGCCTCTGAAATTGCAAGTGGAGAGAGGTCTACTAATACCTTGTTATTTAAGTCTCTAATCGTTCTATCTTCCGAATTATAGTGCCTTGCGCATTCCACTATCAGTTCAGAATATTGGATGGCTGGAAGAAAGCCAGTCATCGCTACAATCCAGCTTCTGACTATCTGGTTGGCTAAGTATGTGGGAGCATGATCCTTGTAGTCAAACATTCTTCTATTAAATGCATTTATGTCAAGGCCGCCCAAATTCATGTTACCAACATCTTTCTACTTTGACACAATCTTGGACTCTGGATAAAACCCTCTATGTTCATTTTTATCAATGGTGGTCTGGACAAACTCAATCCTCTGGAAACTGTCATTCATCCTACAAAACAAGATAAACGACATAAGAACATGCAAGGAATAAAAAGCAAATTAAATTTCTTCATTCGTGGAACAAATTCTAAAATTGAAGAAGAAAATTTTGAAATTTTACTATAAAAGTTCTCTGTCTCTAGAAAGAAATTTTCTCTCTCTAGAAATTTATGCTTTTTTAATTTCTCCAACTTACTGTAGAATTGCTTCTCTTCAAGTTTTACAGCCTTCTTTTCTGATTCTTCAAACTCTCTACAAATTCACCTCTAGAAAGAAACTTACTCTCCAAAAACTCTCTTGCAAATTCACACGCTTCCTCTCAAAAACTCACACTTTGCAAATTCTCCAAAATCTTCACCTTTGCTCTTGACTCTCCGATTCTTCAATGTGAGAATGAAATGGGAATTCATCTATTATATAGGAATGTGGTCCTCAACTTGCTAAATTGGCAATGAGTTAAATTTAGGTAGTTGCATTCAATTTTCTTCCAAGTTGTCATTTTGGGCGAGATTCCCTCTTACCACTTACAAGTTGCCATAATTTTCTTCAATCTCATCGACATGTGTCACATTCCTTCCATTTTCTCATAAGTTTCTATTTCGGGCATTTGTCTTCATCAATACATTTTTTGTCATGGGGGCACACTCGAAGGGGTTGGAATTTAAATATTTAGCCCATTAAATTATTTCCAACATTTCATCAATTAAATATTGGAAGTCATTAAATATGCAAGAAAATTCCAATATTTGCCTTGAGCTCAACTTGGATTTCCCGCATTTTAAATGCTTTTAAATCATTTCTATTTGACCTCTTTCTTCGGCGTGGATTTAAACATGGCGAGGATAAACAAATTCTTTGCAATTTCCTCAATAAATTTCCAATATATTCCATCGCGAATTTTAAATTCATTCACTTCCTCTTCCAGAGGTACAGATTATATATAAAAGAGGAATTTTGATCACTTGTTCAATTTTAATTACCCCTCATAATTTCTTCCTCGGTTGCTCAATACTTGACCAGCTTTATGAACTTCCTTTTAATCTTTCCTTGAACACACTTTAAACACGAGTTTGAACTTTGAAAATATTCTACTACCTTCAGCAAACTTTGGAGGATCTTAAAAATTTTAATTAATTTCTTGACTGTCATATAACTTAGCGCTATAGAGCACATATGAGACTACATGAAGGAGTTTTGAACTTTATAAAGTTTCCTTGTCCGTGTAATATTTACGCTCATAAACGCATTGGAGACCACAAGAAGGATTTTGAACCTTATAATATTTCCTTGACATTTTCATTTTTGCACTCAAGAGCGCATTCTAAGCCTTGTGATGGATTTTCTCGTCTGAGCGGGATTCCCTATGTGAAGAATTAGCGCTCTAGAGTGCATCTCAAGTATTGTGAAGGATTTTTTCCTTTAAACCAGCTTCTTTAACCGTTTGAGAATCGCACTCATAAGTACATATGAGAGCTTACGGTGAATTTTCTACCTTGTGACATATTGCATAGCATACATAGATTTGCACTCAAGAGCGCTAGCTGAACTTAAAGGCAAATTTCTCCATGTCTTGCAAAGTTCCTTCGCATAGTGGAATTAGCGCTAATGAGTGCATATGGATAAGTGATGGATTTAGTGGCCTTGAATGGAATTCTTGGTACTACAACATCTGCACTCATGAGCACATTCCTAGCCACATGGTGGATTTCTTGACTTTCGAACTTTTCCTATGAACAGTAAGAGTTCCGCTCTCAGTAGAAAATGGGCATTTGTGTATGATTTCAACTCCCTCTAAAATTCCTCAGCATTCATATTGCAACACTGCTGGGAACGAATTAGTGTAGTTGGAGGATCTTCTAACAGCTAAAGCATATTCAAACAAAATCCCTTGCCTCTATGAAACTAGTGGTTGAGAGGGGGTCCTTTGACCAGAGGAATTTCACATTTTCAGATTCTTGCAAAGTCCACGACCTATGAAGATTGGTGCACTAAGCACATTTGAGCTCCTTTGATGGAATTTTCAAAACATAGCATTTCTTAGCACACAAGTACATTCATAGACTCATCCTTAGGAGGATTTCCTCATTGTATACAATTTCACTATCCATGGCGTAGAGGAGACCAAGTAACGCATTTTGTCCCCCTTTTTTTAAATCAATTCCTTAACTTTGCAGGTTGAGCATTCTTGGGCGCACGTCTAGCTTTTGAGCACATTCTTGTGCATAGAAACCTCATAGAATTCTTGACTTCTATTGCAAATGAGGCCCGACAAAAGAATTTAGTTCCTATAGCAGATTTTATATCCATGATGACTTAGCATTTGCGGGGGGGGGGGGCTCTTTATCCTGGCCCGTGAAGTTCATGCCTGAGGGCAATTTAGAGATGACGAAGGATTTTCATCTCAGACTAATTCCTTTGTTTGCATGAACTAGCACTTATGGCACATATAGTGACTTGTGATGGATTCTTGAAGTTTTCGAACAATTCCTTACATTTGAGTTTTAGTGTTGTTGGGCACCAATCCAACTATATGGCAGATTTTCTTCTTTGCAATGTATTCCTTGGGATCCATAGAATAGTGCTCATGGGTACAAATTGTTTATGATGGAGGAATTTTTTTACCTTCAATAACTTTTGCATTTCCCTTCGTGAAGGATTTTTTACTCCCTAAACTTGGACATTTTCCTTAGCATGTGGAGGATAGCACTTATCAAGCACATGTTTGCAAGGGAGGTGGAATTTTATACCTTGATCATTTTCCTCAACCACATGAATTCCATGCCAATGGACGCGAATGAGAGGTGGCAATGGGTTTTCTTTTTTCACTACACTTAGCTGCTTTCGTGTCTCTGCCTTTCTTTGATCACGATTTAGTCATTTTTCAATATATCCGTTCGATTTCCCTACTTCCAAATTTGGGCTCACTTCCTTGGGCGTCAAGGAGTTTTCATTGCACTTGGTCATCTTTTGCATTTCTCCATGTCCATTGTACCCACACTTAGTCACTTCCACATTTTTTCATGCTTACTGGTGTTGGGCTTGACTAACACTTAGCCATATTAGCTCACCCTTCATGCTTTCCCAACTCAATTCGCATTGCTTTCCCAACTCGGCTCACTTGTATTGCCTTCCCAACTCAGCTCATTTGCAATGCTTTCCAGTGTTGGAGCTCACCCAACAATTGAACATGTTCCCCTACATAAGTTATTTGCTCCGTTCTCACACTTCTATAGAAATGAGCAACGCATTGCACACCAAACCCATTTTGAAAATTTGAAATATATGCAGAGGTGTATGCTTTTTCAGTGCCTTTTTGTCTTCTAAGCTGCTTTTCCACTCTTTGATGCTTTTTCGAGCTGCTTTTTATGGGGGTGCTTTTCGAATTGGTTTTTCCAGAAACTGTTTTTTCTAGAGGCTGCTTTTTCAGGAACACTTTTTCCAAAGGCTTCTTTTTCAAGAAGGCATTTTTGAACTTTTTTGGATACCCATTTTCATCCTCTTCAACCGGTGTTCATCAGTTGCCTAAAATGACTTGCTAAAAATAGATTTAATATAAATAGTAAGTTTGTTCAATTGTGAAATTAGGGTAATTTAGGACTTGTTAAAAATAGACATCCCTAAAAAAGAAAACCCTAAAAAATAGGAAACTTCACCAAATGCAAAATGAAGTCAATCTAAGGCTTCTAAAAAAATAGAAATCCCTAAAAAATAGGAACTTCACCAAAAGACTCAAAATTTCATTGGTTCAATTTTTGAAGGGCTTTCAACTCAATACTTCATCCAAACTCACAATTCTTAATCCAAAAATCCTTCAAAACCGAAACCCTAAAAGGTAGGGAGCAACCCTCCACTCCAGACTTAGCCAAATTCATCAATTCTCATTTGGAACATGAGGAACTTCAAGGGGCTCATGCCAAAACTACCAAGAACTAAAGCCAAAAAGGCCAAGCAGACCAAAAAGTAGGGGGTCCTCATTTGCAATGGGGTGATGTGTGAAAAGGTCACAACAAATTGGAAGGGATTTTTTGAGGAAGAGGGTGGGCATTGACATGGAGAGAAACCTAGGATGGCTGAATCGGTTTGCTGACAAGGTTCTTGCCAGTTTTGCAGCATTCGTGGTGGTGTTGTGATGTTTTTCGGTCCCTATGCCTTTCAGTGGCTGCAACAAATTTTGATTGGTGGCTTGTTTTAGATTAGGGAATAGCTTTGTAGCACTTCAGTGTTAATCTAGTTTGATTGGCCACCCTTATGTTTGGTCAAAATCAATGTAATTATCTTTTACAATTAATATATTTTATCTTTGCAACCTAGCATTGCATTTTACAAATCAAAAATAATATTCTAATATAATTTTATAAACCTCATAATTAAACCTTATATGAAGTTCGTTTTGAAACATAGGAAAACTATTTTTTTTTAAAATTAAATGTAAATGCTAATATAGAACATTAAAAAAAACTAAAAAATATAGCATTCATCAACCGTGCCTCTCTAGTGATGTCGTAAGTGCACAAATGGAGCTCTTCTTCTTGTAGCTTCACTTGCCTCTATCGATTCAGCCTCACCAATTCACGAAATACTCATCAAAATCATAAACTATAAACAGTTTATTTACTCCTTTGCTTAGGTATGATTCTTTTGCCGAGTTAATTTGAGTAGTTGCCTTCCTACAAGATTGTAAGGAATTAACAATTCATAACAAAAATGTGGTTTTATTGTGGTAACAAAAGAAAATATCCTAAAAATTTGTGACAAATTTGCCAGCAATCATACCAGACAAACCCACAGTGATTTTCATGGGCCTTAGACGGACCCCATAGCGAATCGAATTTCAACCAGTATCTAGGCCAGATTGGACCCAAACCTATAGGTTCAGAAGGCCAAACCAGTAACATAGCCTTGGCTCATAGTTAGGAAACTAACGTTCATAAACAGATATTGCACCACACCATTTTGAAATAATTATTATACCAGTCATAAACCTCTTTTTAATTTATCTTTTGCTTGCTCCAAACATGCACCATTTAAGAGATGTGTGGGACAGATATAAGTGATAAATTCCTTCCAGATTGGTCCAAGCATTGATTTCCCTGAACTAAGGCATCGGACAACTTGCTCTGTATGGAGTCTCAATTTGATGTGTTTCATGCTCTTATTATCTACTAGCCCCATAGATATTTTGTTCTAGTGCTTCTCATGAAGCTCTTGAAGAGGTGATCATCTAAAAAATACAACTCGTAAGTGTTCTCTGATAAATCTTCAATATAATATGAACGCAATTTGATGTGTTTCCTAAGACTTCTGATTTTAATTCGTGTAATGCTTTTCTTAGATCCCTTTGATACAGAAAGCTTTCCATAACCAATTAGAACTAATGATGGTTCTCATAGTCTACAAGATTTATAGACTAGTGCAAGGATAAAAAAATCAAATTAGCCATTTTACCACAAAACAAACCAAATAGTTGATAATAACATAACTAATTAAATTACCTCGTCTGTCATCTCAAATCCCAGAGCCCTGCAGTCAAGAATTAATGTTAACAGAATAAAACAGATTCCAATATTAAACTAACCAGACTGGCTATGTTTCTACTCAACCTAGAGTGCAGAGGTTATACAGTCATACCTCATGGCTATTTTCAACTCCTTTGCATCTATTGTACCTGTATAAATGAAAGAGAATTTTAACAATTAAAAATCAGATGCAAACATGAATAAATTGTTCAATCTAATTAGATTTCCATGAGATCTAAGGACATACCTGACCCATCAGTGTCAAATAATTCAAATGCCTCCTTAATCTCTTGCCTTTTCTGTTCATTCAATCCATGCTTACGACCTTTCCGCTTCTCACGTCCTGACACTCCTCCCACAGATCGAAAACTTGACTGAGACACACATATAAAAGAAACATATTACTATTTCTAATCTACTGCAAAGAAGGCAGTTTCCAGAGAAATGAGTCATTTGTTGGAAATATTTTTAACCATGCATTAGAAATGTCACACTCAGTTTCATTTTTTGGCAAGGATTTAAAGTGTATTACTTCAAGTTAAACATATAAATTTCCTTCTTATTCATTAATCTTTAAAATTGAATGCACTAGTTGACAGAATTATACATTGCGGGAAAAAAAACACTTGCAATTATATACTTTACACAGACAAGCATAAAAAATTGCAGCTCATACAGTTTTCATCCATTCCAGCTACAATAAGAAAACACCAACTATAAGAGCAAAAAACTGTAAAACGCCTACCTCCCTATTCAGCTCTAGCTTTGTCATATCCTGTTAGTGTATCATGGATAGTTTTGTATTCTTTTGGATTCAGATCTAAATTTGATATATCTAGTTAATGTCTCAAGGTTCCATTGGGAATGCATTAGCATTGTGATCACTGATTGGAAGAAATGTTATTAATGGCATGTGAATGTGCGACCATGAAAAGGGAATTCAAATTTATGCAAAAACTTAAGTTTAGTAATAGCATATAATGCTTTTTCCTGAACATGTATAATTAGGTGTGTATCCCACAGCACCAGTCAAATTTTAATCATGCAGTTTGTTGGTGTAAGCTGTATTCCATGAGGGATCTGTCATTTAACTACCTAAGCAGGTTCAAAAAGATCACTTCCACACATGCATGGAAATGGGTACAGATATGATACAGTACTAGACATATAAGAATTTTATGGAAATGGTGAAAAAATTACAATAATAAGAAACCTTTATCGTGCATAGAAAAATATTAAAATATTAACGACGTGAATTAATTTCTAAATCAGAAAAATCTAAATTGAATTATAAAGCAAAGATTGTTTAAAATTAAAACACTGATTAAAAATAAAATAATAAAAATATCAAAAAATCAAAATGGAAATATAGAAAAAAATTTATTAAAAGCAAAGATAAAACAATATAATATGAACAAACACAAACCAAAATAAAAATACTAGCACTTATTTATCTTAGTAACAGACCTAATTATTCTTTAAGAGAGAGAGGTATCCAAAAGATTTGAGGTGCCAATGCCTAAATTTTTACACTAATTTTGTCCCAAGGTGAGGAACCAGAGTCTTCTGGATAACTCTCAGCAAATATAAGATCTATTTATGAGATGGATCTATGCTAGTCTGTATCCTTACCAAAAACAGATAGCTGACAATGATTAAATACAGTGCATGACAAAGACATTTAGTAGAAAAATTTCCTTCATATGCCTAGGATATCACCCTGGACAACTTTGATAACCACATATAAGCCCTAGGCCGACCCACATTACTAAATTTAATATAATAATGATCATATGAATTTATTCAATGTCAAAGTAGTCAAATGACATCTACTCATAACCCTATATTATCATATTAAGGGCATAGCATACACCCCTCTTAAGAGAAGCATTGTCCTCAATGCTAATCAAGTGTGGGTGCCTCTACATGAACACTTCTCCCTCCCATGTGTCATCTTCAACTGGTAAATTTCCATTAGAAGAGATAGTCAATGAGTAAGGATAGAAGAGATAGTCCTCATCTTCTTTGTGTGTGACTAAGGAATGAACTCTGGTTCAAGCTCTAGTAATATTGTCTACGCATGGATACTACACCCAATTACCTTCTTCAAATAGGAAAAATGTAAAACTGGGTGTATCTTTGTTGTTGGCAGCAACTCAAGCTTGTAGTGACACTACCTATTATTTGCATGAATTGGTACGAGCCATAATATTTTGGGGACAACTTGTTCTCTGTCTATTGCTTCAGTGACATTTGCTTATAAGATTGCAATCTCAAGAAAACCATGTCCCCAACTTCATTACTTCTTTCACTACAAAGTCAATAACTAAATTCTCCTCGAGTCCTAAAAGAATTGGTTGTTCATGAAGCATGTGGTCCTCCACAGCCTGAACACTTGGTAACACCCTCAATAATGATGTGATGGAGGGAAGATGATATCATATAGTGCCATAAATGGAAACATTATTAAAATATGGAAGGAAGGGTTATACCATCATTCTACTACTTGTAAGGTTTTCACACCATCACCACATTGCAAATAGGGACCCCCACTTTCGCTCGTAGTTGTTAGGTTTTGGAAATTGAGGTGACAGTTTAGAGCTCAAAGGATTAAGGAGTGGTCCAGTGATCAAGTTGTCAGGTTGCAAGTGCAGATTGGACTGTCAAGATTAAGGTTTCACTAGGGCAAGTTGTAGTGTTTTGAGGTAAAATTCTTAAAAGCATTAATATTTTGGCTAGTCAAATAGTCCAAAATGCATTGTAGTGACATATTTTATACATAGGGGCTTCAAAATCCCTAAAAAATTTGATTTTCCTTTAAATATGTAAAAAACTTATGAAAATCAATTTTACTTATAAAATTGCACTTTGTCCTGATGAAAATAGAATTTCCACTCCAAAATTGCACTTTGTCCCAATGGAAATAGAATTTTCACTCAAAAAGCGATCAAAAACCTTATGAGGGGTGAATTTCCACTCCAAAAAAGCATAAATTCCCTATGGAAATAGAATTTCCACTTGAAAAATCATGAAAGTCCCTATAGGTGTCATTTTTCCACTCATGAGGAGATATTTGCAATAAAAAAACTAGGTGTTGGGCCAATTTGTCCCTATGAGGATCATTTTTCCCCTCCTAGACATGAAGAACAAGGACAAAATGTAAGAGTCCTATGCACATCGATTTTCCACTAAAGTCTATACTTCCAATATTTTTGAGCTAGGAAGTCAAGAAAGTCCTTATGGATGAAGAATCTCCACTTGTCCTCATGCATTTGAAATTTCCCCTAGTCCCTATGAGTGTCATTTTTCCCTTGGAAGCCATTTTGATTGAATGAAAATGTTAAGTGTTGGGATTATGGTAGTCCCTATGGCGGTCATTTTCCCCCTCATGAACAAGGAAGATGAGTGAAATGTTGTCCTCATGAGAATCAAATTTCCCCTTTGGGGGATGAATTAAGGAAACATGGCAAATGAAGACTATCCTCATTAAGATCGATTTTCCCTTAGCATGCATACTTGAAGATATGAAATGAAATTTAATGAAATACAAGGGAAATTAATGAAAATGAAACGTACATGAGTTTCAAAGTGATATTTTTTTAATCCCACATTGGCTGTGTGGGTATGATTTCAACTAAAAACTCCTTTAAAAGAACCACCAACAACCATTAAAAAATAAAAAGTCAGGGATTGGAAGGAGCTAGAAAATTCAAGAGGATGTTGGAAGTAACAATTAGATCTGCCCAAGTCTGAGATAAATCACAATCATTACCAAGGTGGCCAGCATTAAAGGTGAAAATCAAGAATCCCAATAAGGGATCATTGCCAGCAAAGTATGAGTTCGAATGCAATCAAAAGAGACAAGGGCATTGTAAGAAAAAGACTCTGAAAACCCTCCCCCATCAACAAGCTATGATTTTGCAAAAGGAAAATCAGGAGTTACAAAGACAAAGTAACGGGGATGTGTGTGGAACTGAATCTGAATTTTGCCAAGATCTGAGACAATCCAAGTGCAAGCAAAGAGCTGTAAGTATGATGTCTACAGACTTAAAGTCTGAAAATTCATGAAGGTTTGATTTTTTTGAAAAGTCGTAGAAAATTCCCAAGTCACTAATCCCTATTAGCATTCATTGCAGACCTTTTAGAGGGATCAAGTCTGGGTTCCAAGACCAAATCCAAGCTGAAAGTGCATTTATTTTCAGACTTAAGTCTGAAGTTTTTCCAGGAAACTCAATTTTCTCAAAAAAAATCAGAGAAAAATCCCAAGATAACCAATCACATCAGACTTCATTGTTCAGTGTTAGAGGATCATTCTTGCACAAAAGCGTTGAGTAACGAGTTTTGACGGCAAAATCATCAACGAGAGTTGTGTTGAGTTTAGAAGGATCAAGTCTGAATTCCAAGACCAAATCCTAGCTGAAAGTGCATTTATTTTCAGACTTAAGTGTGAAGTTTTTCCGGGAAATTCGATTTTCTCAAAAAAAATTAGAGAAAAATCCCAAGATAACCAATGACATCAGACTTCATTGCTGACTGTTAGGAGATCATTCTTGCACAAAAACATTGAGTTTTGACAGCAAAATCATCAAAGAGAAGTGTGTTTCAGACTTAGTCTTCAGAAAATCAAAAATACATGTGACGGCAAAAGAGGTTTGTCTCTCATGTTTGACTCATAAGATGCCTTCATACTCTTATTAAAACTTGTGGTCATTGATTGGATTGCATTTGTCACGGAGATTGGACTGATTTTAAGACATTTTCAGACATGTTACAAGGCAGTCCTCAGAAAAATCAGAACTGAGGCATTAGGTGAAAATTAATGTTTGCATTTTGAAGTCACAATTTAGTCATTTAAGGCATGGTTTTTGTGATTTTGAAGTCTGATTATACCAATGTTCCGAGAATCACCCATGAATCGCCTGAATCGGGTGATTCACGATTCGATTCAAGCAAAACGATTTTTTATGAATCGTGAATCGTGATCGGCGATTTTATCGGATGAATCGCATGAATCGCCGATTCAGGCGATTCATGGAAAAATCGCCTGAATCGTGGGTCGTGAATCGGCCGCGGCAGGCAGACTTATAAAGTCAAAAAAAAATAAAGTTTGACTTATTTTTTTTAGGTTTAAATGGGCATTTTCTTTTTGTTTTAACCCTAAAGGGTCTTCCATTTGCTTAGTATGAGTAGAAGAGAGGAAAAGTGAGAGAGAAGAAGATAAAAGGAAAAGCACAAGTTTGCAAACAGCAGGAAGGAAGAGCAGCAAAAAAAAGAAAAATCCATTTGGGGAGGCCATAAGATTGCATTAGGAGCATTAAGGAGTCATTAGCAACACTCCTCAACTGATTTGCAAGAGGTAAGTGTTGATTTTTTTTTGGTATGTTAGTGTATTGTTCATTTTTTGTTAAATTTTTTTAGTTTTCATTTGCAAATCTTGAATGTTTGTTTTTTAGTTTTAATAAATTG
This sequence comes from Chamaecyparis obtusa, assembly GCA_027943335.1. Taxonomy (NCBI): domain Eukaryota; kingdom Viridiplantae; phylum Streptophyta; class Pinopsida; order Cupressales; family Cupressaceae; genus Chamaecyparis; species Chamaecyparis obtusa. Next base: position 702,272 of record BSBK01003845.1, on the reverse strand, counting down.
CAAAGTAGGCTTTGTTGTTTTGTTTATTAGTTTGTCAGATTGGCTTACTTTGAATTTTGAAACATAGAGGTTTTACTTGAAATTTATTATTGCAGGAGTCTTAATTTTCATTTTCCCCAATGGGTAAAAAAGATGAGTGTTGGAAATATACCGAAGACTTTCCTGGAAGAACAAAATTCCAAACAAAATGTATGTTTTGTAAAGAAATAAATTCTGGTGGCATTTATAGATTCAAATTCCACATTGCTGCCATACCCGGACATGATATTGCAATTTGCACTCAACAAACAGCTGAGGCAAAACGCACTTGTTTAGTGGCATTAGAAAAATTTGAACAAGACAAAATAAATAAGAAAGGGCAACTAGAAGAGATAAGGGCTATTGGCTCCCATGCTCCCACTGCCACAACCGCATCTACACCTGCATCAGAGTCCGCATCCGTAGGTTGTGTTGGAGAGGGTTCTACTAGGCCTCCTTTTCGTCCTAGTGCTGCTGCTAGTGCTACTGCTACTGCTGATGCTAGTGCTAGTGCTAGTGCTAGTCCTAGTGCTACTACTAGTCGTTCTTATAGTCATATTGAGGCTGGCAGTGGCCTATTGCAGCCCAGAGTGCGAAAGAACAGATTGGATAGTTACTTTGTGCCCCACACTACTCTTGGCTCACAACCCACACTTGAGGGCATGGGTTTGAACAAGGAGATTCATGATGCTGCAAGAAAAGAAATTTGCAAATTTTGGTACTTTTGCAACATTCTATTTTTTGCAGTCAGGTAATTGATTCTTTTTTATTTGTTTTCTTTAAGTTTAAAGTTAAATTTTAATTATATCTATTTGGGTAATGATGTAATCATAGATTCACTTTACATAATGATTTATCATCTAAATTTCTAATCATAATCTATTTGTGACAGGGCTCCTTACTGGCAAAATATGATAGATGCAGTTACTATATGTGGTCCAGGGTTTAAAGCCCCAACTGAGGCTGAGTTGAGTGGACAACTCTTAGATGAAATGGTAGAGGACATGAAGGTTGAGCTTCAAAACCACCGAAGGGAGTGGACTGTAAAGGGTTGCACCATCATGACTGATGGTTGGACAAACGGAAGGAATAGAACACTCATCAATTTTCTTGTTTCCTGTGGAGGTGATTGATCATTCTACTTTCCTACATGCATTGTGAAATTTGAATAATTTAAATTCTGATTTGTTGATTGCTAATTTGTTGATGATCCATGATAATTCATTCTTTTGTAGGATATACCATGTTCCTCAAGTCTATTGATGCTTCCACACATGTAAAAAACGCCACATACTTATGTGAGATTATTGAGGAAGTCATCACAGAGGTGGGGGAACAAAATGTGGTGCAAGTGGTGACTGATAATGCAGCAAGTTATGTTGCTGTAGGTAAACTTGTAACTTTTCAAGTTTTGAAAATTAATTTATTTGAATTTTGAACACTTTTCTAATTCTAAGTTTCCTAACATGTTCCAATTTCTAATTAATTTAAAATTGTTGTAGGTAAACTATTGATGGAGAGGCACCCCACCATATTTTGGTCTCCTTGTGCGGCACATTGCCTTGACCTCATGTTGGAGGAAATTGGCAAGCTTGAGTGGATAAAGTCATGCATAGATAGGGAAAAAAGTATATGCAAGTTTATCTACAACCATGCATTCATCCTTAGCACAATGAGTGCCTACACAGAAGGGAAGGAGTTAGCTCGTCCAGGGATCACGAGGTTTGCCTCGAAATTCATCACACTGCAGTCCTTTTTGACATCAAGGGACGATTTGCAGAGAATGTTTGTTGGGCGGGAGTGGACTACATCCTCCTATGCTACGACCACTATAAGGGTAGATGTGGCAAATTGGATCTTTGATGACAATGGTTTTTGGGAACCTAGTAAAGAAATCGTTGAGGTAAATTTCTTACAATTTAATATTTAGTATTTAGTTTTACTATTTTTTATTTAATTGTTAATGATTTACTTTTACTTTTAGTTTTATAATTTTATTTATATTATTTATATTTAAGTTTTGACTCAAATGTTTTTTTTACATTATATGCAGGTCATTGAGCCCCTCGTATCTCTCCTACGAACTGCTGATGGGGAGAAGCCCTCTCTTGGTTACATATGAGGGCATGGATAGGGCCAAGGAGGCCATTAGAGCCAGGTATCTAGGAGTGCAGGAGAAGTATGCCCCTCTTTGGGCTATCATTGATAGGAGATGGCAGAATCAACTCCACCGACCCATCCATGCAGCAGCCTATTATCTGAATCCAGCATTTCGTTTTCGTGCTGACTTCAAGGCGCATGAGGAGGTTCTCACCGGCCTATATACAGTGATCCAAAGGTTGAGTAGTGATGAGGATAGCGGAGTTGCAACCCTTGAGCTAGACAAATTCAATAATATGGAAGGGTCAATTTTCTCTGGTAGGAAGGCCATAGATAGTCGAACAAAACTACAGCCAGGTAACCGTAAAATTAATATATTCTTGAATGTTAAGTAACAAGTTTATGGCTTATAAGTTGTGCATTTTAATTTTTGATTTTGTAATTTTAAAGTTGTAATTTTGTAAATGATAGTGATACTAATTGATTTTGTTTTCCCTTATTTTAGATAGATGGTGGCAAATGTTTGGGCCCACAACCCCAAAACTTCAGAAAATTGCCATGCGTATTCTGAGTCAGCCAAGCAGCACTTCTGGATGTGAGCGCAATTGGTCCATGTTCGAGCATATCCACTCGAAGAAGAGAAATAGGTTGACAGTGCAGAGGTTGAATGATCTTGTCTTTGTTCATTACAACCTTCGTATTAGGATCAGACAGATTATGGGCATTGACTCCTCTCCGATCATTCTGGATGAGATTGATCCAAAATTAGAGTGGCTCCCTGAGGTTGTGGATCCGGTCTTCACTGAGGCAGACCATGAGTGGGTTGACCAGGCAGAAAGAGAGGCTGAGGCTGTGGCCATGGCAGAGGAGGCGGCTAGAGCATGTTCAAGCACTGGCAGACTCACACGTGCACACACAAACATAGGCCCTAGTGATGTTGTCCGTGAGCCCATCTTACATGCGGAGGATATGGCTCAGCAATCCTCTAGGACCTACCTTAGACGCCTTTGTAGAAGGCAAACAAGATACTCAGAGGCTGAGGCTGAGGCTGCGGCCGAGCTTGAGGATGATGATGAGGATTGAGCTACAGCCTTGTTTTTTAATTTTGTTTACAGACTAATACTATTACAGTTTACTAATAGACATACATTTCATGAATCTTCATCTTACATACATTTTTGATTTGATGTCTTATGGATCTTCATCTCACATACATATTTGATATTACATTCTATGATTTGACTCATTATGATAATATGATTTCAGATTTCTATTTACTTCAGTTCAGCTACAATTTACATTTTACATGTAGCGTATGTGATGGATTTATCATTTATGTTCCTTGTTTATGTATGTTAGCTTCTATTTGATGATGTTATACTATGTTTAAGTTATATTCAATAAAGGGTGTCTGAAATAGGTTTTAAATTGTTAAAATCTAGGGTTTTTTAAATTTGCCAATTCATGGCCGATTCGCGATTCGATTCGGCCAAAACGATTCCAATCCAATTCCGATTCTCGTTTCTTGGGATTATACCTAGTTGCAGACTTAGTCTTCAAACTAAGTCCTCAGACTTAGTCCTCAGAAATTTTTTAACTTCATCGCTTAAAAGTTTTGATCTTCTTTGTAAGTTTGGGGCAATTAAGGATCAATTTGTTCATTGTTGCATTGTCCTCGGACATTGTTCTTAGCATATAGATGGAACACTCGCAGAGTACTCGGCGAGTTGCAAAAACTCACCTAGTTTTTGGGTTTGGTGAGTTTTTACTCACACCCAAAACTCAGCGAGTCCGTCATTGAAACTTGGCCGCAATCTAAAATCAGCGTTTAAAGGCAAAAAATGGCCCCAATCAATTTCATTTTTCATTTCTTCACTTGTATTTTGCTGAGAGCGGGAAAAATACTCTTCCAAACACTTGCAAACTGATTTCCATCAATTTGAAGCAAACTTGAGGTGGATTTGAGGTGGTTTTAGAAGAAAAATAAGATTCCCAAGTAGGTTATGTGATTTTCTTTCTATGTTTTTTTAAAACATTTTATTTATTTTTTTTTGCTTCTAGATGAATAGAAAATCATTCCTAAGTAGTTAAAAATGATTTTGAGACATTGGAACAAGATTTAACACTATTTTTGACAAGTTTTGTTGAATCTTTCACTATCTTTTTGAAGCATCTCTAGTTTTTTAAAAAAATCAAACCCTAATAGTTTTTTTTTTTAAATTAACTTTGAATGATGTCTAAAATTATTTAAACTAATTTAAATAGTTTGATTAATTGTTTAACTAAAATATTAATTGTCTTTTCACTTTGTATGTGTAGGTTAACAATTAACCATCAATTCGGTATGGCAGCTTTAGGGAATGATTGGCCACTAGAACCATGCCCATCTGGATATATAGGCACCCGTCCTAAAGGTGCTAGATCTAGGACTTGGAGGTATGCTCATGAAGGACCAGACCCTAGGACGATGATTTTCATTAAATGTCAAAAAGTAATTCATGGAGGCATAAACCGCCTCAAATACCACCTTGCAAGCATTGACAAGCATAACTGAATCTCAGAAGAAGTAAAAAGAGACGTTAATGCCATACTTGCAACTAGGGAAGAGAAAAATTGCCAAGAGAGTGCAAAACTAGCTATGAGAGCAGCCATAACTGAATCTCAAGGTGCTTCAGTTGACATTGAAGAAGCAGCACTTGAGGGCATAGTGGGCTCTCATCGTGGCCCGTGTATCCACAAACTCAACACCCCCTCGGCCACCACTTTTGCTTCCTCTAGTAAAGTACTACTACTACATCACCATCAAGGACATAGCCTATAGATAGTTATTTTGTGTCCAAGAACACACCTGGAGCACAACCATCTTTAGAGGCCATTGGATGGAATAGGAAGGCACATGAGAAAACAGACATTTCATGTGATGATTTTTGGTTCTTCAACAACATCTCATTAAGTGTGGCAGAGGGTCCTTATTGGCAAAATTTGGTCACCACAATAACAGTTTCAAGAAAAGGGTACAAGGCCCCTTCTCGCAAGGATTTGGGTGAGAGGCTAGTAAATAGTCCACTTGATTTCATTTTTAATTATTTTACTTGTTTATTTGTAAGAACCCTAACAGGTTCTAACTCCACCTCTATAACATTCCTTGTGTTTCTACCTCAATTTGCTTGACTATGGGCTCAAGCAATATCATCAAACACTTGTCCTGCAAAGCCTTTACCTACTATTCTTTGTTTCAGTTTGTATTGTTTCGGTCTTGTATGCTGCAATTGATGTTTTGAATGCCTCTAACCATAAAAGATTGACCAACAATGTCATAGGAACGTTATGCCGACTGATTTTTGGACTTTTTACATGCATATAAGCAACCGGAAATAATAACTACAGCTACTTGACAAATCATCAAACACTTGGCATGCAAACTCAACACTTACAACTAATTGACATTACGTCATACATTTATCATGAAAACTAGTAAGCTGATTATGAGCAGTATAGACATGGTATTTCATCAAACATTTGAAGAAGCAAATCTTGAACCAAGCAAGGCTCCAACATGTTGTCTCTTGACCCTTGGAAAGGTGTAGCTTCGACTTGTGTTCTTAAGCTCTCAGTCCCGAACTCTCAAATCACAAAGTCTTGAATTATTTAACAACAATCCCCAAGAGCTACAACAAAGCTCTATCATTGTCTGATGACTGCGAAAGGGTATAATTCTTGATCATATACTCTAAATCTCGTTGGACAACAGTCCATATTGAGCTCAACACCAAATTTGAACCTATCTCTAAAATAAATCTTCACAACACATGCATTCTTCAAACTGATCAGCATCAACAAAGAAAGCAAAACAAAATGCATAAACCAAAAATGTCAAAAATGCTTCTCATGCAAAACACCATCTCAAAGTGAAAAGTTGACTTGCGATGATGGAAATTCCTCCATCCTTCGATGTTGTCTGGCTCCAAAAGTGAAGGCTCAAAGCACAAATTTGTGATTAGGGGGAAAATAAGAATCATCTCCAATCCAAGCAAGAGCAATCTGAATTGCTTCTATTCTCCCCTTATTCAACAATAAAATGAGCTCCTGCAAATTTTCTTATGCCTACATATCTTTTCCTCCTTATGCAGCTAGAGACACTTTAAATCAAGCAATTTAAACAATAGGAAATAGCGATTATAGGGAGTAGGCTAAAACATTCTCTGTCTTTTGATATGGATAATGAAGTCCTAAATCTACATATAGGCATTCATGCTAGACATTAAAAAATCTTGAATGTAAAACTGAAAATTCCGGTATACAACATTCTTCTAATCAACTATTCCATATCATTGCACCTTAAAGTTATTTGTTGAACAACTTCTCCACTATCTTCACAAGAACACAGTGTGGTATATAATCTTTACTTGTCCAACACTTGATAATTATATCTGCATATTCATCAGATTTATCTCCTATCTATCTGCCATAGATTTTAGATACTAAAAAGCTGCAATAATTGAGTACCTTCAAGGATGTCAATGACTCAATCATTCTTAACAAGAAGGAAAGAATAAGCATTTGTTGTATTAGACACTATGTGCTCGCCAAACACACTTTCAGATTAGAATTTGTAACCTACTTATTGCTTTCAAAGCATCAAAAACATACTGAACTGCAAGGCATATTAAGACCATTGCGCCAGAAATTCAATGATCATAATTACAACACATGGAAGCAGCGAATGCTTACAATATTTGAGTATCGATGCCTTGATCAGGTTGTTTTGGGTACTATGTGTCAACCCATGGCAGTGAAAAAAGACCAGGACAAGTATGATGAGCGCAATCATGAAGCAATGATGCTCCCAATGATCAGCTACCTCAAGTGCCATCTGGCAAGATAGTTGTAAAGATCTGGACTCGTTTGAAGGATCTCCATGAAACCTCAGATAAAAGCAAAGCGTTCTTCCTGAAGAACATGCTATTTTCAATCATGATGGAAGAGGTGTCCCTGCAAGTGCATCTTAAAAAGATAAAGGATATTCACGATCAATTGGAGGCAAGTGGTCGCAAGATGGAAGAAGAGGATGCAATGGTCATAACATTGAAAAGTTTGCCACGATCTTATTAGCACTTCATTGAAACTATCAATATTACTTCCACTATTGTTGAACTAAAGTATCCTAATCTCTGCACCAAGCTTCTATAGTAGGATCAGTGGAAACAACAATTGGGAAGCAGTACTAGCACATCCTCTACTGAATAGGCCTTTACTGCCGAAGCCTCACACAAAGACGAGGGTAAAGGCAAGTTCTCCCAGCAGCAAAAGGAGCAAGGTAAATCTTTGGAGAACTCCAAGAAGAATATCTAGTGCAATTATTATGACAAGTTTGGTCATATGAAGAAAGAATGTAAAAAACACTTGACTTATGAACAGTCGAAGCAAGGAGGGTCTTAGTAGATGGACCATGTTGCAAAGCATACTGAACAAAAGGAGTATACCTTTTATGCTTTCATGGAAAAACGACCAGCAAACCATGTCAAATCGTTTGCTTGGTACATCGATTATGGAGAGCTTCTCATCATTTCACTCATCAACGGGGCTGGTTCATAGAATACACGACATTCAAAAATTTTGTGATCTTTGGAGGAGACTATACTATTGTCGACAAGGGCAATGTTTAGATTAAATCTTGAAAGAGAAATTTGATATTTCTTAATGTATACTATGTTCCAAGCATGGACCTAAACCTTCTCTCTATAAATCAAATTATGCACCATTCTTTATAGCTGGATGTCATCTCCAATGCACACAAGTGCAACATTGTTGACAAGGACACTCACACCACTATTGTTATTAGCTTTTAGGATCATGGTCTTTACAAACTTGTTGACACTAGTGATTCTCAGGAGCATGCCATGGGAACAAAGAGTTCTTCCATCAGCACACTTTGGCATCAGCAGTTTGGGCACCCAAATATTCACTCTCTCTTAGTTGGCTCGAGAGAGTCTGGTCATTGGATTACCTAAGATTCAGTTGCAGAGTCATGGTGTGTGCGTAGCTTGCCAAGCAAGAAAGCAACATCGGACTCCTTTCTCAAATGGGGACGCTTGGAGCAACCAAGATCTTGCAACTGGTTCATGCAAATGTCTATGGACTAATAAACACTACATCAGTCATTGGATTCAAGTATTTTCTATTATTGTTGATGATTACAATAGGAAAATGTGGGTGTTTTTACTTAAAGCAAAATCAGAGGTTCTTAGTATATTTCAAAAGTTTAAGGCCATAGTTGAAAAAGAGTCAAATATCAGATCATCACTCTTAGGTTAGATAATAGGGGAATTTTGTTCTTTTGATTTCTCCAACTTCTATGCTACACACGGCATTGAGCATCAACTTACAATACCCTACACCCCTCAACAGAACAGTGTTGTTGAGAAGAGGAACTGCACAATCACCAAAATGGCTCGTTCTATATTGGAGCATAAAAATATTCCTAAGAAATTTTGCGTTGAAGAAGTCTAACTACAATTTACCTTCTGAACCAATCTCCCACACAAGTCATTAACCCACAAAAAACTTGGTCTAGAAGAAAGCCCAAAATCAGCCATTTGAAGGTTTTTGGCTCTATAGCTTATGTTTGGATTCCAGATGCCAAGAGAACAAAATTGGATTCCAATAGCCAAAAGTTAATATTCACAGGCTACAATGACAACCATAAGGCTTATCAGTTGATAGGTGTGGACACTAATCGTCTCATTTTTAGTCGATATGTCGTATTTGATGAAGAAGGCAAGCCTTTTCAGCCCATTTCTCCTGTTTTAAGTCCTGAAGATTAGCCTCTGAAGGCTAAGGATTTGGGTGTTTGGCTTCTCTTAAGTTCCACCTAAAGGGAGGGATTCTAAACCAAAGGTTATTGAATCTCCTCGACATGATCTTGATCCAACGGAATTTTCTCAAGACAACATAGATCAGCATCCAGATGACTTTATTCCAAGCAGCCCTAGTCATCTTGACCATCCTAAATTTGGACACACATGCTTCTACTCTCCGGTCTAAGTGATCAAAAAAGACCATTGGTGCTATTCAAGATGATGAACTAGTAAAAAATAGATCTCTTCTAGAGGCAAGAGCAAAAGAAAACAGTTAATTTTGCTCTTATGACAAATCTTCAAAGTGTTTATGAGCCTTGGACTTATTCAGATGCCAAAGGAATGCCTGAATGGGAAATGGTTGTGGAAGCTGAACATCATAGTCTTTTGAAGAATAACACTTGGGTTGTCAAGTCCACCTGGGAAGAAACCCACTGGCTACAAATGGATCTATAAAGTGAAGTACAAAGTTGATGAAACTCATGATACATACAAGCTCAAGTGGTGGCCAAGGGCTTCTCGCAGAAAGAAGGCATTGACTATGACAAAACCTTTACTCCTACAACAAAGATGAGCACCATCCAATTGGTTTTAGCCATTGCAGCACAATTTGGCTAGAATGTCCATCAAAATGGACGTCAAGAGTGCCTTCCTCAATGGCGATTTGGAGAAAGAGGTTTACATGACACTGTCTCAAGGTTTCAAGGTTGTTGGTAAAGAACATCAAGTATACAAACTAGTAAGGCTCTCTATCACATGGTACATCAAAATTGACAAGTACTTGGTTGAGCAAGGCTTCCAAAGGAGTCCTTCCTTGCACATCAAGAATACTGGTAGTGAAATCCTTCTTGTCGTCTATGTTGATGACCTGATCAATACTAGGAGCATCACACATTTGCTTGAACACATCAAACAGAATTTGTGCCAATTATTTCATATGACAGATTTGGGACTTCTACATTATTGTTTTGGTATAAAGGTTTGGCAGACAAGTGGCAGTATCTTTATCTCTCAATCGAAGTATGTCAAGAGTTTGTTATTAAAGTTCAGGATGAATGATTGCAAGCCTTCATCTACAACTATAGAGAAAGGGCTGAAACTATCAGCCAAATCAGATTCACTTGTGGTGAATGAATCCACATTCAGACAACTAGTTGGCAGCCTTATCTATCTTACAGCCACTAGATCTGATCTTAGTTATGTTGTGAGCTACATATCTCATTTCATGATAGCCCCTAAAGCAAAACATTGGATCGCCGTTAAGTGTGTGCTGAGATATGTGAAAGGGACACCTGACTTTGGCAATCTGTACAACAGAAGCAAAGACCCTCGGCTGATTGGTTTTACAGACTCAGATTGGGCAGGTTTAGTTGATGACACGAAGTCTACTCTAGGTATGTCCTAAGTCTTGGTACAGGTGTAGTGACATCGACCAGTAAGAAGCAACAAGTGGTAGCTCTTTTCTCAATAGAAGCAAAATATCGGGGAACTCTAAAAGCTACATGTGAGGCAGTTTGGCTTCGAAGGATACTTTCTCACATGCAAATGTCTCAAGCAAGTCTTCACCCCTGTTTTGTGACAATCAAGGGGTGCTAAAACTTGCCAAGAATCCAGTCTTCCACGAGCAAACCAAAAATGTGGAGCTTCATTGTCATTTCATTAAAAGGCTTGTTAAAGATAGAACTATGATGTTGCAATATGTTCCAACTGAGGACTGGACTGCAAATATCCTCACCAAGTCTCTAAGCTCGGACAAGTTTATAAAATTTAGGGGGCAACTTGGTGTAGTTGATAGGATGATCATCAAGGGAGGGTATTAGAGTATATAATTATTATTTAATGGTCATTTAGTTATTTTTAGTTTAGTTTACTTGTATTAAATAGTTTTTATTTCAGTCTTATGTTTACGATTGTTTCTTTAGAAACGTCATCTTGTAATTGCCTATATGTACATCTTTGTTTTCATTAATCAAATGTGCAATTACCATTTCACTATTTTCATCAAAAGTTATAATCTTCCACCTAATATCTTCTTTGACCCACCTTTGTTGGTAGGATGAATGTATGATGGACAGAATAATTTTCAATAAATATTATTATGACTTCAATCTCTATCATTACTATCTTCTACTAATTCTATTGTGCTTCTTTCAAAACCTGATAGATTCTACATAAGCATGCAGCAAACTTTGCTAAGTTCTACAATCCTTTATTGGAAAATGATTACTTCGATAGACCTAGAACATATGCACATGCATTAATTTTAAAACTCTGTTTCCTTTTGTATTAAATAAGTATTATATTTGTTTCTGGCTACGAATCCTTTTTAACTTTTGAGGGAAGCTTTTTTCTTTTGTTTCGTGACATTGATGTTCAATTTTTCTATATGAATCTCCTCAAGATGTGGCTTCTACAAGACCATCAATCAACTACTCTTTGTCTTCACATTGATAAATATCCCTTCCATATTCTTTCAAGTATTAGAAATTTCAAGAGTTTGTTTTCTTATCCTTAATAGGAAGCATGACAATTATAACTTGGAGACATAACTTGTATAAACACACTGAAATTGCCAATTTTTAGTTCTTCGGTTTCCACCTCATCCGATCAAATCCCACAACAGATCACATAATAACATAGACAGAAATACTTCGTGACAATTAATATATTACCAAAGAATTTAAACAAAACCTGATAATTAATCCTCAAGTAAACAGGATGTGATATAGTCACCAGAATTTCGTCGTAAATTAATTGGGAGTTTTAGAGTGTTCAAATCTGCACGAGACGCGTTACATGATTAAAAATATAAAACGTTGAATGTTGAATATGATAAACTGCCGCATTCAATTCTGGGTGGGGCGTACACAGGTAAACTACAACATCCAGCTTTAGCAGTGGCACTTCAATTTCAGCTGTGGCTTAACCACACACACTACCCATCCTGTTTTAAGTGTGGCATATCCAATCTGAATGTGGCACACACCGAGTAAACTACCACGTCTAATTTCGGATGTAGCCCAGCAAAACTAATGTATCGGATTTTGGGTCTGACATGCCCCGACAGAGATGCGAGACCTAGATAAGTTTTTCAAAAACAGAAAACACCTTGGTCGTGGCATCTAATGGATTTTTTATAAAAATTGATCCATATTAACAGCCTACATAATAACAACATTAAATTGAATGCTGCAGTAATATAACGATATCTGGGGGCACCGGCCCTAATAACCCTAAGTTCATTGTGAGTTGAGAATACATGAAAAATCAATCTGTAAATAGTTGAATCCGAAAAGAGAAATACATACCATGTTGCTGTGGCCAATTTTAAGAATAAACAAATCCTGATCACGATGTGCACCAAGATTACTCTCGCAGACCTTTAGACTCCGCGTTCCAGTGGTGTTATTCGATCACAGATCAAACATCCAACTTCGATCCACTTTAATGCGTATTGACTATTTTGAATGTCCAACGGGAAAAAAAAAAATTTTAACAAGTGCCGAGTACTTGTCTTCAAAGTTATGGCAATTTGGTGTGAAATAGTTGCGATATAGGTAGAGGTCTTCAAGGTCAAGGAGGAAAAAAATAATGGGGATTGTATCTAATATTGAAACAAGATTTTCTATTTTGAAGATATAAGGTTTCATTATCAATAAGTTTGTGTGGAGAGAGAAAATTAATCGAGATGTGATAGCTTCAAATTAATTATGTATCTAATATTGAAACAAAATTTCTAATTAGAAGATAATAAAGTTTCATTATCAATAAGTTTGTGTGGAGAGAGAGAGATGGAAATAAAGGGAATGGAAGGAGAAATAGGATAGATAAAGATAGAGAAGCAAGAGATAGATATAGAGGTCTAGGAAGAGGGAGAGGGGGAGAGACAGATGGATAGTCTGAGAGATACATGTTTAGATAAAGAGGGGGAGAGGAGATAAAGGTCAAGATGACAAAGAGTTAGGGAGGAAGAGATGGAGAAGATTGGGGGAAGAAGGAGAGGGGGAGATAGCGAAAGAAATATATAAGGTGAGATAGAGTGATGTGTGTGTGTGTGTGAGAGAGAGAGAGAGAGAGAGAGAGTTGATGGGGATCTGATAGCTTCAAATTAATTATGTATCTAATATTGAAATAAATTTTCCAATTTCAAAGATAATAAAGTTTCATTACCAATAAGTTTGTGTGTGGGGAGAGAGGGGGGGGGGGGGGGGAGAGAGAGATGGAAGGAGAAATAGGAGAGATAAAGATAGAGAGGAAAAGAGATAGATATAGAGGTCTAGGAAGAGGGAGAGGGGGGAGAGATAGATGGATAGTCTGAGAGAGACATGTTTAGATAAAGAGGGGGGAGAGGAGGATAAAGATCAAGATGACAAAGAGATAGGGAGATAGGGAGGAAGAGATGGAGAGGTTTGGAGGAAGAAGGAGAGGGAGAGATAGTGAAAGAAATATAGATGGTGAGATAGAGTGTTGTGAGAGATAGAGATATAAAGCGATATAAAGAGGGGGTGAGGGGGAGAGAGAAATAAAGAGACAAGAAAATAAAAAAAAGTAGAGAGAGAGAGAGAGAGAGAGCTTCGTATCACTATATTTCTCCTTATTTTGTACACTAGTGAGACCTAAGATGCCAAATAATAGAAGAGAAGCATTTCATGTATGTAGTATTCTCCACCATCTTGGATTTCATGAACAAGGATGACAAAGAAAAATAAATTAATACCCAAGTTAGTAAGCTATCCACTTATGTGAACTACCTTGTAGGCCTGGACTTGAATGCACATATTCTTATGCTTATGAAAGCCCTAGACAAAGGTTTTTAGATGGGAGGGTTGATGGGAGGAGTGCTTAATGCCACTAGAGCTTCAAAATATACTTTGTTATTGTCAGCAAGAGACACTGCACATATATCTTAGAGTTGTCATTGACAACCCTTGTTAGTATACCCATCCAAAATTGCATGATTCATTCAAACCGGAAGATAGATTGAAGATTTGGCTGGCAAACTATGACAAGGTTCAATATTTGGTCTGGTATGCACTCTCAATTTGATATTTTGTGTCACGGACCTCAAGGAAGATTTATGGATGCACAGTAGTTTCTGGATTCGATTGTGTGAGTTTTTTCTAGATCTTGTTAAGATTTATGGATGTTTATTCTTCCTTATTCTAGAGTTTTAGCCTCTGATGTTATTTGGTGTGCAAGATAGAAAGATTTGTGCATCAGTTTTTGGGTCATTAGTGAAGAACAACAATGTGGTATAATAAATCCTTATGTGGACCTAATGAATCAATTTTAGTGATTATTTTGTGATTAAGGATGATCAGACTACATATGGGATAGCATGTGATCAATTATTTTTGTCTGCATTGGTATTTATATTCAAATCTAGTCGACTAATTATACACATTTGGTTATTTTGTCAAGCGTTCTTGAAGCCAACATATAATGATTAAATCTTTTGTTGTAGATATATAAGATCGATGTATTTGATCATAATGGTATGGAAGGCGATTATGATGATTGTGTGCAAGGCAATAATTTGAGGTGTGAATCAGAGCTATGAAGAAATGAGTTATTAAGTGTATGAAATCAATTTACTGTTCTTAATTGGAACTATACTTTGGCATTTGTAGATGTTCATTAGTTCAAATTGTCTATGACATTGTAATTTTCCTAAAGGCAAGAAGTCTTTTTGTATTTGAGCAATGACCTCTAGGAAGTGTGCCTGAATGCATGTGCATTCCCTTATGTAATATTTTTGTAGAATAGTTACATATTTCTTTATGTAATATTTATGTAAAAAAAAATTGGTGTTTTGGTGTTGTGGATGTTTGTATTTTTCTTTAGCATTTTTATTTTCTTCTTATGTGTTAAGTGGATTAACAATCAGGTTGATAAAGTTAAAAAGTGCATAACACTGATTCACCACCCCCCCCCCCCCCCCCCCCCCCCCACTCTCAATGTTCCCTAATTCCAACAATTGGTATCAGAGACTAGTTCCTCAAAGGAAGCCTAGCATCTTGGGGAAGATCCTGATAGGAAATCCAATAGATTCAAATAGTATTCAACAACAACTCCTTGTTGCACTTGATGATCTTGATCAATTCAATCCTAAAGTCATGGAATTGGAAAAAAAGTCTCAAGGAAGCTAAAAATTTCATTCAAACATTGAAAGGGAAGTTGAATAAATCCATGGATAAAAGAAAGGAACTTTGTGAGTAGCTAGAGCAGAAAGGAAGCATAGATGATGATCAAATATTGAAGGAGAAAATAGAAGAATGTGAGTAGCTTGCAAAAGACAAAGAAGTCCTAAAACATGAGATGGAATATGTAGTGATGAAGCTAACCAAAGCGATTGAGGAAAGAAAGAAGAATGAAGAAAACCTTGATTAGTCCTTCAAGGAAAAATATGATGAATGCCACAGACTGAATTGTGAGATTGTCCAATTGCAGCTTGAATTGCAAGAATCCAAACATAACGAGGAAGAACTTGAAAGGGTGAATGACATTACAAGGATAAATTCATGATCAACTCATCTAAGCTTGATGTGCTACTTGAAATCCAAAGGATGAAAGATAACACACAAGGTCTTGGATTTGAAAAAGGAGTAAGCTTTGGATCTGGTCAAAACATTCATTAGTCATACAATTAGAAGGAAAATGTAAAAGGTCTATGATAAGACAACCTAATGCTCAATATTTCAATGGTAGATGTTGTATGTGCAATAAATTTGGTCAAAAAGTTATTCAATGTGAAAATAGAATTAATGCTTCATCTTTTACTGGTCAATGTTTCAAATGCAATAAGTATGGGCATAAATCAAGTGAGTGTAGAAGTGTGGTAAGCAATACCTTCAATAAAGAGAATGTTAGATGTTTTACATGCAATATATTTAGGCATATTTCTAATTAGTGCATATCAAAAGAAAACCATGTGAATTATATGTATGGATAATCAAATGTGGTGTGCTATAGTTGCAACAACCAAGAATGTGAACATGAAGGGTCCAGTGAATAGGAACAATGTGTAGAAAAATAATAAAGGGAAGGAGAAAGTGAACGTGGATGAGGTCGGGCAAAAAATAAACAAGACTTGGGTGAAGAAACATGATACTGATGCAGAAAATGGGTCTGTACTTGAATTTGGTGTGGAAAATTCCTCACGAAATTAAATTTAGGCCTTTGGCCTAGGTGGAGCTTTCAAGCAAATCCTACAAATCCCCTGATATCAGTTGATACCTAAATTTGGATAGTTGATTTATTTGTATCAAGATATTGTAGATGTCTTGGATTAATTACTAAAGGAAGCTAAGTTGATTTGGAGATCCACATAAAAATTTTGAGTATAACATTTAGAAAATTAAGGTATCCGATGAGCAAGAGAAAAGTGCATTTATTTCAACAAAAAGTAGGTATGTGAATGATAAAAGGGCATTTTATCTCATCATTTATCACTTTGCATTTGGAAAAGAAGCAAAAGGATAGATCTGCAAGCCATTTTCTTGTGAGATCAAAGGCAAGAAGGTGATTGTCATGTAAACCCTAGTTCTGCAAAAGAGGTATTTCACTGTAAAACTTGTGATCTTGCATTTGTGAAAATGGTTACACCTAAGATTATTGATATCATAGAAAGACCTAGACCTAAGTTCAAGAAACATCTATTTAAATTCATGGAAGATGATCCACTAGATGCATTTTCAACCATTATGTATGGTGTTCTTAATGTTGAAGATGTTAAGGCTTATATACATGCAAATATTGATGATTTAGGAGGTTCTCAGCTAATAAAATTTTACATGGACAAGTTATCACAAGATTCTAAGTTGAAGGATGAATTCAAGGTATTTTAACAAAAGAAATTTAGTCAGGTGATCAACTTCTTTCTTTTTTTATGAGAACGAATCGGTTTGGTATATGTCTTGAGTCAGATTCATGTTGAATTTATGTGGTTGGATAAGCCTTACAAAATCACTAAGGAAGTAATTAGAGAAGTAACTGGTTTTTGGTCATCTGATGATTTTCCAATTTTGAAATTAGTGAAGAATCAAGTTGTCATAGATGCAACTGGTGCAAAATTTGATAACAGGGTGATGATTATTAGTAATATCATTGAATTGGATGTTAAGTTTGCCTTGATGGTGATTGGATATAAGGTTTACAATTTTAGTAGGGAGAATTCAGTCTCAAGTATGACCATCTATGTTGCTTCTCAAATGGTGAAGGAGAATGCAGAATATGATCTTTTGGAAATTAGAAGGGTGAATGCTAAAGATGAGGATGAGATAATAAGAGAGCGGGTATTAATTAGTCTTTGTCCTGTCATAGTTGTGAATAAAATAAACCATGTTCTTAAAGAGGCTAAGAATGAATTCATAAGCAAAACAAGAATTAACAAGTTAATGATTGGGAAAACTGATGAAGTTGTAAAGGAGATAAAATATTTTGAAGGATTTCCTACTAAAGAACAATTTTGATATTGTCTTAGAAGAAGTCCATGATGATGTTTCAATGCATTTGCTCTTGAAGTTGAACAATTTGGGATGAATGTTTCCACCCCTATGGAAGGTAAAAGTGAAGAAGAAAATAATGAAAACCAAGGATAAATGGATAATTGAGAGGAAGATATAGTAAAGGAAATAGTTGAGGATACCAATCCTCTGAATCAAACATTTGAGGAACCTAAGGGTGAAAAGAAGGTAGGAATAGAAAAAGTGACCCTGGATAAGATGACAGAGATAAAAGTAGAGGCAAGAGATATTGTTGAGGTAGTGAGGAGTTCCTAGAAGAAAATAAACTGGAATTGGATGATCCAAAATTCATCAAAGGGCCTATCAATTTGTACCTCTCTCTCCAATTCATAAAATGAAACTTGCTTCATTTGTGTAGGCTAAAGCAAGAGAGGATATCCTAAGATCTCATATAGAAGAAAATGAGCTTCTTGGTCTAGCATCTGGTTTGTTGGAGAAGTTAATGCCCAAATTTTTCAATGATCCATCTAACACCCCCTCTGGACAGCTAAAGAGCCTAATAAACTTAGTAAGTACTCACTTTGAGTCCTTAGAAAAATTTATAGAAGTTAAGGTACATAATAACTTTAATGCAAATAGATTCAAGAGATTTAAGGAGATGATTGCAACTGATAGAATACTATTAAATGGAAGTGTAAAGAATATTCAAAACATTCTATCTAAAGGAGGAAACATCTACAAGTCATGTTGATCACTTTCTAAGTTTGTTGAAGAGATTGAGAAGCAGATAAAGGAGTATGAGAAGTTGTTGGAAAGTATTGTTCAGTCTTTAGATCTCTTGACTACATCTGCATCTAGTTAAGAAGGTCAATTCATACCTAAGCTTGACAAAATTAATAGTTTAATGCATGGTAGAGACAGGGTGGTTGGCAAAGTTGGTGAACTTAGGAGTCTAATTGCTCCCAAGTTGGAATCAATGCTTAGTGCTTTGAATGAAGCTCAAAATGCCATGGCCACAAGTGAGTCCAAGGATCTTCAAACAAAAAATATGCAAGCATATATTTTCAATGGTCACATTGCAATTTTGGAAAATCTCAGAAAGGGTTGAGACAATGATTTGGAGGTAATGAAGAATACTTTTTTAGATTTATTCAAGTTTATGTAAATCAATGGATTCAATTTGTATATATGCAGCCTGGTTATAGAATTTTGTAGCAACTTTTGGTATGTGGATCCCCACCTTTTCCATTTATGTTAAAGGGTGAGAAGATGACACTAAAAAATGTAAAGGGGAGTATTCATCTCAGGGGGAGTAGTTATTTTTAAGTGTTGTAGTGTATATACATATAGTATTGGTTTTAACACTTAGTCATTTTTCACTAAATGTTTCCATCAATGCCAAATGGGGGTATTTTTGGCATGAGACACCACACATATAGCTTATAGTTTTCATTGATGGCAATCCTTGTCAGTATACCCATCCACATTGCATGATTCATTCAAACTGGAAGATGGATTGAAGATGTGGTTAAGTCTAGCAAATTGTGACAGGGTTCAATATTTTGTCCGATATGCACTCTCAGTTTGATATTTTGTGTCACAGACCTTAGGGAATATTTATGAATGTCTATTCTTCCTTATTCCAGAGTTTTGGCCTCAGATGTTATTTACTGTGCAAGGTAGAAAGATATATGTATCAACTTTTGGGTTATCAGTGAAGAACAACAATGTGGTATAGTAAATCATTATGTGGTTCTAATGAAGTGATTTTGGTGATTAGTTTTGTAATAGAGGATGATCAACCAACATATGGGATAGTGTGTGATTGATATTTTTGTTTGCATTGGTATTTTCATTCAAATCTAGCCAACTAATCATACACATTTGGTTATTTTGTGAAGTGTTCTTGAAGTCGACATATACCTATTGAATCTTTTGTTGCGAATATACAAGATTGATGTATTTTATCATTTTGGTATGGATTATTGTGAGTGGAAGGTGATTATAGAGAATGTGCACAATTTCACATGTGCAAGGCAATGATTTGAGGTGTGAATCATAGCTATAGAGCAGTGAGTTATGAAGTGTATAAAATCAATTTACTGTACTTAATTATAATTGTACTTTGGAATTTGTAGATTGTTCATCATTTCAAACTCTTTATGACATTGTAATTGTCATATAGGCAATAATCCTTTTTGTATTTGAGAAGTGACCTCTAGGCAATGTGCCTAAATGTATGTGCATTCCCTTATATAATATTTCTATAGAATAGTTATATTTTGTGGGTTCATCCCCACCATGGTTTTTTCCTTAAACAGGTTTCCACGTAAAAAAATCTTGTTGTTATGATGTTGTGGATGTTTGTATTTTACTTTAGCATCTTTCATTTCTTCATATGTGTCAAGTGTATTAATAATTAGGTTGATAAAGTTAAAAAGTGTAGAAGACTGATTCACACCCCCCCTCTCAATGTTTCCTAATTCCAACAGTTATCACAAGGGAAAAGGTTGATTAAAAATCCATAAGATGTATTCTTAAGGACATTTATCATTAAATATTTTATAATTGGTAGATATAATTAAGAAAAAAAATGATTTGTACATCTCACTTCAACCAAAAAGTAAGGCACACCTTTACACTAGTAATGAACAAGATATGGTATAATCATAATATATATTTCCATTACTTAGTAATCTAGATGAATAAATTCTACGTCTCATGATTTACGCACATTAATGATGTGGGTGTGAACAAATGTAGATGAAGCATTAATAAAATATCACTTGTTTCATTATCATATGCATGTACATACATAAACACCATATAAAGATTAGATATGTAAATTACATGTAAAAGATTTTTTTAGTTTCATTTATCTTACCTAAGAAAATAAGCCCCCCAAAATCATGTTTCATAAAGACAAAAGAGGTCAAGCATGATATATTAAATGCAATAGTTTTCAAAAGCTCCACTAAATGCCAAAACATATATGACTACCAATAATTTCCTTTGGAAATTTTTAAGCTTTAAACACTTGATTCCTACATTATTCGACAATAGCACAAAAGGTCAAAGTACTTGTAAAAATGGACAAGAGGTGCTCATATAAGACATATTCTACATTCGCATAGTACAATGAAGGGCAAACAGATGAATGAATAAATGAAATATTTTAATAACATCCACAGCCCGAAGCAACATATGGGAGCCATGAATAGCACACATCCCATAATAGGGTGCCAGAACCTTAAACAATTAGTAATTTCCTCTTCAAATATGCCCTTCGACAATGAATTTTGATCACTAGGTTTGTTGTTTTGACTGGTCATGTTTCCTCAAACAGAGTACTTAAATTGCCCGCTTCTAAAATATCCACATAACTAGAACATATATCATTGTATGATTGGCACTCCATAATAAAATATTGCTTTGTCTTTGTCACAACCATATTGAAAAATATGCATACTTTATTTTCCCATTCTTCCTTAGGTATCATCCATCTACTTATTTCACACCTCAAATGATAAGAACTAGTTCTTAGTTGAGCCATTAGCATTTTTACTCTCCATTTAATATTTGCTCCTATTATGATTTTTTCCTCATGGTAAGCCATACAATTAAATTATTTGATATAGTAGACTTTTTATGCCCATTTTGTTTTGACCTTATGATGCTCCTGAATTTTTTGCTCACTATTTCTTCATTGGTATCTAAACACTCTTGTATATTAGCATCCCATTTTTTCATCCATTTGTCACTTTTCTTTATCCATGTGCTCTTTTTTCTATCTAGTCTTTCCTCTATGACCATCTTAGGCCAATAGTGTTTTTTCATATTTTGAGTTTTCTTTATGTAACTTAATAATGGAACCATTGTTGAAGCTTTTAAAGTGAAGATGCATGTTTCTACCAATAAGATCTCACATGGAACAATAGTTTTAATATTGAGACTATTTATGATTAAATATTTTTGAATTCTTTCTACTTACCTCCATTTCTAATACAACATGTTGTTACCGTGGATTTCACATCTGTAGAGGATCATCAAGCTGATCAACAAACCAAAAAGCATTTTCTTGGTTTTGTAATCCCACAACTATGAATTCCTGCATCTATTTTGTAAGTAATAAAGTACTTATTATCCTCTCTAAATTATTTTTTCTCTACGCATTTCCTAATTGAGGTTGTTGTGAAAATTGATTCCAAGATATTTGTACTCATTCACTATCTCTAAAGTATTGCCTTTGAAAAGAAAAATGGTTTGCATCTCCATGTTTAATTTCAAAGAGAACATCATCACTTTTTTCAGTGTTCACTTACATCCCAACCTCATGACAAAAGGTTTCAAGCACCTTCAAGTGTTCCCTTGGTCCATGAGTCATTTTAGCAATCAAAATGAGATCTTTTGTATAAATAAGTAGCTTTATTAAATATTTAGCTAGCTGAATGTCCTCACTATTAGTCTTGTTTAAATATTCTTCTAACTTATAAATATATAGCCTAGATTGAGTTAGGGAGACATGACACCCTTTCTTGACACCAATATCACTGCCAAAGTGCTCTAACATCCCATCTGTGGTTTTGATTTTAACCTTAACCTACTCATAAAGTCTATGTACTGAAATTTTAAGTTCATTAGGAATTTCCAATTCTTCCATTCTATCCCAAAATTTTCATATATGTTTATTCCATTAGTTTTCAACCAGGAATCTAAGGGTAACACCACGATCAATAGCAGAATGTTTTGGCCTAAAACCACCCTACCATTTAGCTCTTTTACCCTCTATTTTTGCCCACATTTATTTAGCATTCAACCATGTTTCCAAAATAATCGCAAAGAGGGGATTAATCATAATAGTGTGGTAATTTGATGGATTATTTATGTGGTCACTTTTGTGGAGAGGGATCACAACACTGGTTTTTCGATTTTGTGGAAAACCCTCTTCAATGACATTGTTGAAGATACAATTGATATGAGGTGCAAGAACATCAATTGTCCATTTCAGATGTTCGACTTGCAACCCATTAGTATCCAAAGCTTTTCCCTTCCAACCTCTTTATGCCCTAGATGATATCTTCAATGGTGAAAAGCTCAGTTGTGGCATATATTACCAAGTGTCTATTATTATCCTATCCACACTCATATAATGTCTTTGCATAGTGAAGCCATTGGGGCCCCGTGATACCATTTTCTATTTGCTTCCTCTTTTATTACAACTCTTTAAAAAAAGGGGATTTTATTTTCCAAGAGTAGTCAACTCCATCCTTCTTATGTTCACATATTTTTGGTTTTTACACCTTAGAAGATTTTCATATTCTTTCTTATTTTATTTACTCATTTGTCCTCTCAAGTTTCATTTTTCTAACTTGAACTCATCATCAAACCAAGGGTTTGCTAGATAAGTATTTTTTCCTCGCTTTTTGAGTCTAGTCCTTTTACACTCTTCTAATGCCTCGTGAATTAGGTGAACCAAGGTATCTTTTCTTACAAGATGTTTCTTCATGCAATCATAATTATACTTGAATTTCCTAATAAACCATTTGAGGGCACCCCTAAATATTTTCTAATTTTCCCCGAGTCATTTAGATTCTACCACGAGAGGATGCTTTATTTTTATTGAGATGAATTTGTTCTCCCTAATGCCTCTTTAAATGAATGGCCAATTTTAAAAATATTGGGTTGTGGTATAAGTTTATCCCTATTGTGCATTTTCCTTTCTCTATTTCCTTTACCCTTGAGGCGTGATCTTGCGAGAAAATAACATAGCCTACAACACTTTGGCCATTGTATATTTTACAAGTGATGTTTCTTGAATTTGGCCACACTTCCATACTACTTCATAAGAGAGTAGTGAGAAAAAATGAAGAACGCCTTATCAAGGCACAAAGGTATTTGGAAAGAACATGACACGGTATTTATGGCTTATGTGTATTTTTATGTTATGTTGTCAACAAGGAATCAAACCCACTAGACCCACCAATTTGACAACCACAAATTGTTTTTATCATGACCCTTCTTACAATATGATGCACGTTGGCTTATTATTGAATGAAGAATGATGTAAATTGTGCAAGTGCTAAAAACATTATTAGACTTAAGGGGATGGTTAAGATTCATTCTATCATCTTGCATGCTTTGGAAACGGACCAACTTGCATGTACAAGTGAGGAGGAGAAAAAATATAAGAACATTTCAAATTTATATTGGCACTTTAGACATCATCATGGATCTTAAAGGAATTTTGATGAGCTAGAACATTTGATGAGGTTTCTAATTATCATTATTTCCTTAATTGTTAAATAGCAGTTAGGGTTGCACTCGTATATTGATACCACCAAGGAGTATTATATTATTTTTATTATTTTTTGAGATCTAAAAAAAGGATTAAAACCCCCACTCATATCTCCAAAAGACAAAATAGAGACATAACCATGCATAATATACCATTATATATATGACCTAATACCTTAACCCATAATCAACATCCTTAAATAAAAAAACTCAATACACAGATTAGAGAGACATCAAAACTAAGCCAATTTATGGGCCTTCACCCTATTTTTAGCTAAATAGTATGGGTTGCAATCTGCATGCACAACCAACTTGGCCTCCTTCACTATTTTTTCTCCACTCATTTCTTCTTCCTCTTTGATTTCAAGCCCGAAGTCATTCTCCTCCTCTACCTTTATAACTATTATTGTTATTATTAATATATTGTATATTATATACATAATATGAATATAATAAATATATTATTATAATTTTTATGTTGTAAATATAAGCAAAATATAAAATAATATAATTTATAAATTAATTAAATAGTATAATATTGATAAGTAGGAGATATTCTCCATAGCAAGTCAAATTGTGATATTGCTATTAGGATTCAAAAGTGTAGATTTTTTAATCAAACTCATTGAACCGTGTTTCATGAGTAGTGGTTCACATAAACCCATATCTCATGAGAATGAATGAAACACTTATCACTCTTTGGATCTAGGTGATGCTCACAGAGGTGAAGCACTGGGACTTCCTGAGAGCTCACCCATCCCAGTACTACTCCAGCTCGAGCATGTTTAACTACAGAGTTTCCTCCATAGTTAAAACCTCTCTTCTTGTAACCCCATTTTCAAAACCTTCACCAAGTGGTGTGCCTTATGAACCATTCATTAGAAAGCCCCTTAAGCTCACCAATTGATAAGTAGGAGATATTTTCCACAAAAAATTAAATTGTGACATTTCTATTAGGATTCAATTGTGTAGTTTTTGAGTGAAACTCATTGACTCATGTTTTATGAGTAGTGGCTCACAGGAACCCATCTCTCATGAGAATGAATGGAACACTTAGCACTCATTAGATCTAGGTGATTCTCACAAAGGTGAAGCACCGAGACTTACTAGGAGGTCACCCATCCCAATACTACTCCAACTCAAGCGCGTTTAACTATGAACTTTCCTCCATGGTTAAACCCACTCTGCTTGTAACCCCATTTGCAAAACCTTCACCAAGTGTTGTGCCTTATGAACCATTCATTAGAAAGCCCCTTAAGCTCATCAATTGATAATATTATTTTTTATGTTATAATATCGCATAT
The DNA here is from genome assembly GCA_027943335.1 of Chamaecyparis obtusa. Lineage (NCBI taxonomy): Eukaryota > Viridiplantae > Streptophyta > Pinopsida > Cupressales > Cupressaceae > Chamaecyparis > Chamaecyparis obtusa. The sequence continues at coordinate 677,234 of BSBK01003845.1, read as the reverse complement.
GGTAGAGATTGCTTAGTCTTCGGGATTTTTCTCTTGGATATTTAGAAGGGTTTTATTGCTTCAGTCTAAAAATTCTAAGTCTTTTATGTGGCATCCCCATTGTTGGTGTAAAAAGTGATTATATCAAACTAGTTATCTTTTAACATATCTATAGAGTGTCCTATTCACATTGTTTAATTCTCCACTCAGGGACTTATAAAGTTTTGTCTCACCTCATGTGTTTGAGACGTGTATCCTCACTTTGTGAGACACCTAGTGCATTCACATTTGACACTTGGTTAGACACTTGTGAAGTGATCTCACAAGTATTTCACATTCAGCTATTCACTCTTATCTTCCTTTATAAAATCCTTGCATATAAGCAAGGTTTCTATGTACATTACATAGACTTTCATTGCATATGATAGATATTGTTATTTGTGCTCATTTGGTTTCACTTGTAGAAGGTCATATTGTGCAATGTGATTCTCACTAATCTCATGATGGTATCAAAGCTAATCTTTGGTGAAGGTGTTGGTTCAACACTTGCATGAGATTAGTCAACTTTCTAGTTATTTTTGCAAATTTTCCCTGCCTACAATATTTTTTTACCTTGAAGGTAGAAAAAAATTTCCAAAATTAATTTTTGAAATCTCTTTGAAACTTATCTACAAAAATAGTCCCTCCTGACATATTATAAAAGTTTTCTTTGAGCTCTATGGACAACTCAAAATTGTATGTGATGAGTGTGTGATTTTTGGTTGAGAGGTGTTTAGTTGTTTAAGTCCAAATCTAATGCAAAAGTTTGTAGGCTAGAACTTTGTGTTAGTGGTGTTGTTTAAGATATTATTTGCAACATATCACATTCATTCTAGGCCTCCTGAAAAATCATTGCTATCATCAACGAGACATGTTGGTAGAGGCTTTGACTCCATTATTGCAAATGGTTCTTTATTGCAAGCAAAATTAACTAAACATATATGGGTGACTTGTGATGAGTAGTTGTCAAACTCTAAGGTTAGGTCTTCTCTATATTTGCAATGCATTTACATATCCTCATACGTAGCACTATGATTGACTAAACCAAAAACATTTATGAAGTAAGGTTGAAGAAAAAGTGGTGATGTTTATTTCATATGGCATAAGATTTATTAGAGGATATGTTAGTTTTGTTTGTTGCACCAAAATCCACATCAATAAATCCCCAACAAACCTCTCCATACTTGTGCATGGCTTGCACATGTTTGCATTGTTCCTTTTTCTTTGGTATGTTCAAATTGACATGTTTATCCAACATTTTCTTTTGTCATTGTTTTGTTGTTCTTTGTAGATTGTGATCATCTTACCAACCTCCATAATTCCCAATGCAACCTATAGCAAAGTGTCATATTGCAATGTCATTTCAAAGTGGAAACAACCTACACACATCTATCTACATGGTTAACATCTTCCCTTGCACTAAAAGGAGCACTTACCATCTCCAGAAGGCACTTTTATTAAGGGCACACTTGGCATAAAAAAATAGTGGTCATTTAACACTCATATTCTTCTCCTCCTCTGTATGTATTCAGATCTAGCTCTCCTTTGACAAATAGGAAGACATAGTCAACAAGTGGTTTTTGGAAACATTATACCATGGGAATCAATCACTCTCATTGATGGGATGAATTCATTTAATTTAAGCTAGTGTTTTTCTTGATAAATTGTCAAATGCTTGTAAAGGAGGTAGTTTTTCATTTTTTCATAACTTACAAAGTGGGGTCTATTTTTTTTAATTATGAATAGTTGTTGACCTAATTTTAGAGTGTGGTTGGAAGGTTAAGTCTACTCTTTATTTTTCTTTTTTAGTGCACATGTATTGATATATCATTTGTACATAAAATTTATTGTGCATTCACTTTTGATCAATAGTTTGATATTGAGCATTATTTTCACATTTTCAATATTGGACCTTGTTACATTATAAAATGCAAGTTATATAGTGTCAAAATTGGGGGGTCACCTAATATTACAATAAATGAGATGTTGTGAGTCATATATTTGAGCACTTCCTAATCTTATTGAGTACAACATCATTTGGATATGATTGTTTTAGTTCAATGATATGAAATAGGAACTCCTCAACTATCATATGTGAGACATCACAATCCTTTGGACATGACAAATATAGTATAACAGCATGCATTAAGATCTCATATGTTGTAAATTATCAAATTCAAAGTTCGATCCTTGAGAACATCCATATATTTGTTTCAACAAGATATTTATACTAAGTGCTAAAATACACAACCAAAATGAATTTCATATTTAAAAGAAAAACAACACATGCAAAAAGACAAAATAGTAAAACAACTTAGAAATTTACCATACACAAGTTCTAAAATCAAGATGACTATTTAATTGATGCAAATTTGTAATGAAACAATAGAATAATTGTTGGTAAAATACACAACATAACAAATATTTACACACAAAAATAATGAGACAAAATAGAATAGAGAAAACAAAATAGTAGTTCACAACTTTGAAATTTAACATGCACAAATTCTTAAATCAAAGATCAAAGATGACTATTTGATTGATGTGAATTTTTAATGGAGCAATAGAACAATTATTAGTGAAATACAAAGCATGAAATATTCAAGGAGACCGTCCTCATAGGACTGCAAGAACTACTGTCAAAAACTTTCTATCAAGAATAAGTTGCTTTCCATTATTTATTTGTTTCTACCATGTCAACTTATTATATATCGTCTAATATTCTCAAAATGGAGTAAAATGTCAATTATCAAAGTCCAAATAATTTTGACATTGTAACATGATATTTCATTATTCCAATACATGCATTCGCTCAATGTTCAAACTAGTTAATGAACTATATGATGCTAGATCCAAATTACAAACTCACAAATGCGAAATTACACAATAATTATCTCTAGTATACAACTTGTAAGCCTATAATTTTTACAAGCTCCAACTATCAAAATCCTATGCTTGTGATGGTAAGCGACCTAGATACTCTCTATAAGAACACAACATGCAAAAAAATACCAATTTCATTAGAAATAGTTTCTCCAACATTCTATCTAGGATAACAATTTATTTACACTTAACAACCTAAAAGTACTATTTTTCTTTCAACTTTGTCTACTAAATGCAATATATTTTAGATGATATCTAGTGGAACCATTTTCAAACTATGCATATATTTCTTATGTAGAATAATCCTTAATAGCAATTGCCCAAATAAAGAGGTAGCAATTGCTCAAATAAAGAGGTAAGCATAGATTCAATTTTGTTAAAGAATACTCGAACATTGACGCTACTTCAAGTTGAAAATGCATATTTACACAATTTGCATAGCAAGAGTTTGTTTCCTAGATTACAAATATAATATAATCACCTACTTAGGAGTTCTAACTCAACTTATTGGGATGACTTTGTAATGGCATAAAACTAGGTTAGATTTCTAGGTTTAGTATGTGATTTAATAGAAAACTACCAGGTTGATTAGAGCCACTTTGATATTTTGAAAACTTTATCTATTGTCTATTTATAATTAATATATTACCAAGCTTACAACTTTTTTCCTAAAAAAGAAAAAACAAGTCTACAAAGCTACTTCAATATACTAGAAGGAAGGTCATAAGGTAAGATTCAATCATCAAGACAAGTTGGTATGAGCCCCCTCCCCTGATGATAATTATTCTATTAAGGATGGGTATAAAGCTATTCGTCAAATGGAATGTCAAACAACGAGTCATAGAGATTTTTCAATTTGCTAGAATAACTCAATTTTGGTGAAGGTAGGGTGTTTTGCTTGGTTAGAATTAAGGAAGAGGGTTTTGACTAGTGATAAATTGGAAACATTACATATTACTTAACCTTTTCACTGCATTTTGTGTGTGGAAGATTTTGATACTGTCGATCATTTATTTTTTAGGTGCCCTTTTTCTCAACATTGTTGGTTATCCATTATAAATAAGTTAAGTTTAAAGATGTCATTGCCAAATTCATTATGGGATTTGTTTCAAAGTTGACACACTCCTTATCAGAACTAGTCATTATTTGCAAGCACATGGAAATGCAGACCTACTTCAGTTGTATGGTCAATCTAGTGGGAATGAAACAAACATATTTTTAGGAAAGTTGTCACTCTGATGGATAAGGTGGTAGAAGTTATTGTGAAATCTATGTCAAAACTGGTTAATGCCAATATAAAGAACATAAGCAACACTCTTCAATTCACTACATGAGATAACAATATTATTAGGGATTGGGAAGGCCTTTTTGTTCCATCTTTTTACATTGCACACAATTATGGAAATAAATTAGTCGACAAAGCATCAAGTGGTAGCCTCCATCTCTTAGATTTGTGAAGGTTCATTTTGATGGATCATCGAAAGGTAATCTGGGTGAGTCAGGAATCAGTGTTAGCATTAGAGATAATCTGGATATTGTTAGCTTGTGGTGACTAATCAGGAAAGTACTATCCAGGAAAGTACTGTACACTTTTCCTCCTGACCTTGTCGGGGTTCGGGGGTTTGGGGGCGGCAGCCCCCAAGAGTAGGGGTTCGGGGGCGCAGCCCCCGAGGAAATTTTTTTTGAGGCTGACTACTTTTCGATTATTTGGGCCGACTACTTATAACTCATTCTAACCCTAAAGAAGGAAAATATTGTATAATATGGCTTAGGGTTAGGGATTTTCATTATGTATGATTTTAGTACTTGCGGCAGAATTCGGTTGTAAGGGATTACGGATTGTAATCAGGTTGTAATCACTGGATAATAATAATATTGGACTCACTGTTGGTGGACGTAGCCCAGGGATTGGGTGAACCACGTTAAATCTGTGTGTCTTGTGTTCTATTCTGTGTGGTTTATTATTTTCTAATATTAGTTATATTTGCACATAATTGTTATTTCTGCCTTGTTAATCCTAACAGATATGTCAAAGGATTTTTAGCTTTTCCTATTCCCCCAGGTACAAATAATGTTGCTTAAGCTCGTGCCATTTTAATTGGACTTGTCTTAGAAAAAAAATTAAAGTTCACAAAAATTCATGTTGAAGGAGATTCATCTACGATAATGAATGCATGTATTAGTAGATCATCTTTCAACTGGAAAATATTTCACATTCTCAAGCAAGTATGGGCACGTTCTCACATACTTATCAAGAATGTAACAGGTTGGCTGATTGCTTAGCAAATATGGGTTATGATGAAATGACTCTGGACTCGACATGCCATAATTATAACTTAGTAGATTTTCCCATATTAGAGGATATTGTCAAATGAGAGATAGTTACAGAAACATTTCAAAAATGATAAAACCTTGGTAATCTATTCATGATTTATACTAGTTTGAAGCATCGACATGAATTATCCTGACGAGAACGAATAAGCAATTCATCCAATGACATGAGGTATACATTCTCTGATATGGAGAATGGCGGAGCACTAAGTCAAAAAATCATTGGAAAAAGTATGGTAAAAGGAAGAATATTGGTATAACATATTCCAATAACCTCCATCGACAAAGCGAACACAAGTGAAAAAGATCTTTATTTGTCTTGTCGATTGCCGATGTGGTTATCTGCAAGACCTTCACCAATAGGAATCCAAGATGGAATGGTGTATCAGTATAATCTTCTATGATAAATGGTGCATCAGCATAACCTGAATAATAGGGATAGGTATTTCCAAGTACCCCCAGCAATTGATGAAGCAACCAGTATATCCTTCACTAATATTAGATTCGAAGGTTGTTAAAAGAAGCATCAAGGTAACATTTACTGATGAGAAGGAATGAAAATATCAGAGGGAGTCTCCCTGATAAGATTCATCGACCATCAATATTACAATTTGGATATTGTGCCAATCCTTGATGACTTTGTATAAGTCATCATATTGGTATAATATATAACGATATCCTCCATCAGTAAAATGATCATAAGTGACATAGAGTTTTATTTATCCCACTGATGGTCGATGAGGTTATCAACAATACCTTCATCGATAGGAAGTTCAAAAGGAAATGGTATATTGACACAATATTCTCTGATAAATGTCATCAGTATAACTTGAATAATCAGGATAGGTATTTCAAAGTTCCCTCGTCTCCCTTTGTATCTGTCAGTATCACCTACAATGGTATTATATACGAAGGCTGTTGAAAAGAAGCATCGTGATATCATATTCTGATGAGATGGAATGAAGTCATCGGTGAGAGTCTCCCCAATAACTTTCATCAGTTATAGGTATTGTAATTTGGATATCGTGTCGATGTGTCGATCTTTGATGTTTGAACAAATATTCCTATGTCATGCGGGATGAAAAATTTTACACTAGGGCATGCAATCATCTATTGTCAGATCCATTGATACGAAAGGCTAAGCACGTCAATCATGCAATCTCAAAAAGTTATGTGCATAATACATTTACATGTATGTGGATGCATAGGTATACTAGCTGGTAATTTAGCTGGAATTGGCTAAGCAATGGTAATAAGGATTATAACTATGACTATGGTTTTGAGGTGCAAGAAGAAGCTAATTGTTATTTGTTTTGAACTTCGAGAAAAGGCATAATTATCATAGTTCGTACATTTTTTTTTTGGAGCATTGTGTTCCTATCTTGTCAAAGCACTTGATGTGTTATTTCAGTGAGTTATTTAAATTGTTGTATATGTAAAGGCCATGGGCATTATATTACGTTGTATATAGGATTTATGAAGTCTCGAATCCTATAGGTTGGATTCTCTTTTGTATTTGTGTTTGAGAAAGGATTGAGGGTTTTCATACTAGTTCTTTCCCTCTTGAGCTCTTGAACCAACTATTATTATTATTATTATTATAAGTATATTAGTAGCTTGCCACTTTGTGTTTAAAATAAAAAAGATAAGATTCAATCATTTTAACATAAGATATTTTACTTTTATACCAGATATAATTTAACTTCTATATTTTGTAATTTTAAATTGTCCCTAATTTATTGAATAGTATAGCAATCAATTTTTAATTGTAATAATGGTATGAAATATGTTTTTTAAACATGTCTTGTAGTGAAACATAGTTTAGTGAAATTTTGATCAATAATTTTACAGTTTAATTACAAATTTCTTATTTAGATTATTTTTTACCATTCTACCTGTGGTATTGAACCAATACTACAAATACTTGTTTGTTGCAAACCAATTTAAACCTATTTTTTATTTCTTTTTTCTTTTTCTTAAATGATATAATATCATAAAATAAAAATCTACACAATTAAAAAAATGGTTGTTATTGTTGACATTAATAGTTATAGAAAACATAAACAAAAAATTGTACTTGTGTGATCAAAAGTGTGACACACTTCTATGAACCATTACACTTGAGATAATCCATAGAGAAAGAAATCTTGAGAAGTGGCTCATAGCTTCCTAGTCGAAGTGAGTTTAATCCTTCTCATGATGCTCATCAAATTGGCATAGAGGATTAGTGATTTGACTACTCCAAAATGGAAGATTCAAGTGCAAGAAATGAAGCTAAGAATGCAAGGATACAAGCTAGGAATGAGAGATTAAGCTAAGAATGTATGCAAGCAACTAGTAATCTATAATGAGAATGCAAGAGCTATTCTATGAAGCAATGCAAGAAAAGAAACTAGATTAACAATGCAAGATTAAGCTAGAAATGAAGCTAAGCTAAGAATGAAAATGAAAAGATTGCAAGAAAACTACAATGCAAGATGCTTAAGATGATCTAGATAGCAAAAATGATGATTAGGGGGACCCTTGAGTAAGGGAAGAGCTTCCTTTTTAAGGAATTACCTCAAGAATGAAGGGTGGAGATTAAGAGGCAAAATAATGTGTGGCTATGATGAAGAGGCAAAGGGATATGCAAGGAGATGCAAGGTTAGGTGGAAATGAGTGGTGAAGATTAAGAGGCAAAAGGTAAATGTTATGTAGTATAAGACAAAACAACAATTTGAAAGCACAAATCCCTTTTAATTGCTAATTAATCAAGATTAAGTATGTGTACACATGTGAATGTGTTCTTTTAATAAAAGTGTAGGAACTTTATATTAAAAGTAAGGTTATAGCAATTAAATAAATATGCAAGCTCTAGAAATTAGACCATAGTATAAGCTTGATATAATATTTTTTATTTAATTATGTGAAGGGGAATTTAAGGGTTACTCTATATAATGATGCTTAGAAAAGAGATGATTTGATCAAAAGGAGGGCTCAAGTTCTACTAGACCAATTTTAGGTGATTACAATACCTACCAATGATAATTCTTTGTCAAATGAAAACTTTTTTAGACTGAAATCCATTCCTTATACTATAGGAGATTTTTTTTTCATAAATTTTTGTTTCATTTTTGTTGCACTTCAAACGTATTACAAACTAGAATAATTGATATTTTTTTCTTAATAATATATCTAATAAAGATTCTAATGCATTACAAGAATTTGCATGTGAATTGCAGTCATATATTTTGAATGAAATGCATGGCTTAATAATGTCAAAACATATTTAACAAATATGAGATTCTTTACCTCAACTACTTTACCTAAAATAGAAAATGACTAGGTGATATGTGTTGTATACGGTGGGTATCAAAATGACTGAATGTACCAATTGTGTTGTGGTTAACAACTCAAAACTAGAATTATATTTCAATAAAAATATGCAAGAACATACCTATTCTACTTTATTTCATGATGACAACCCAATTTTTTGTTTGATTTGTAAAAAATCTAACATATCTCAGAATACTACAATATCAATTTACCTCTAACATAATTTCCCGACATTAGAAAGTTGTAAGAAACACATTACATTCTAATGTGTGAAAAAGGATATCGTTGTGATAATAAATTATGGTGGGAGTGTTTTTAATGTATATGCTATTTTATTGGAAGACAAGTTTGATATTTCATCTTTAAGACTATATATCATTCATTCTTCTCGCAATGTTAAAAAAATGTCTATGTAACAACAAAATATTTTTTATAGAAAATCCCATGTGTTACACCTTAGAAAGACTATATTGTCAACATGGAAAAGCCTTACTTACAAGATGAAATTAGAGGAAGTTTGTTTTATTTACAATGGTTCGCAACTATATTTTCATCTATGGTCTTCAACATGTACACAAATTGAACAATCTTTTGAACATAACAAAGTGCAAATAAAATATTTGACTTACAATATTTAAAATAAATATTACATGCACCATGATGCACTAGTAAAATCACATATTCATGTGACTATCTAAAAGATAATTCTCAATTTCAACAACTTAAATTATAATTAAAATAATGATTTTAGAAAGAGGAAATACATAAATCAAATAATAACACAGTACATGAAAATAAAACTACTAAATAATCATTTTGCTATACTATAGGAAATTATTTTCTTGATAGGCTTGAAGTCTTGCTTTATTTCCGTTACACTTCAAAGGAGTTGTGAAATGGATTAATTGATCACTTCTTATTATCACTATCAAGAAATGATTCAAATGCATTGCAAACATTCACATATGAATCACATATAGATTTATTGATTGGAAAGTGTCATTTAAATGATGACAAAACATATTTAGCAAAATCAAGATTATCTAAAAAGGGAGTGACTGAGTTAGATAAAGTCATCTGATCTAGGCTCACGAACTAGTCTTGCTCTAGCTCACCCCAAAGGGGATGCCAAACTTGGTCTTGGGGACACACCAAGCTATAAAAAAAGAAAGATTATCTACCTTAACTACTTTACTATAAATGGAACAAAGGAGTTTGGGGTGATACGTTTTGTATATGATGAATGTTAAAATGGTTGAACTTATGAATTTCATCATGTTGCATAAATAGTAAAAATAAAAAATTTACAATTCAACAAAAATGTTCAAAAAATTGTGTGTAACATTTTATTGCATCATGAAAACCTTTTTTTTTACCATTATGTGCCACTAATATGTTAAAAAAATTAATATCATGTTCCTACTACATCATCAAATTAACTCACATTTTTTTCCAATATTATAAAGCTATTGGAAGTGCATTGCACTCAAAATGGTAATTCATGGCATCAAAAAAGATACACTTACAACAAGAAATTATGATAGGAGTATTTTCTATGCGATCTACTATTTAATGTATGGAAAATTTAATTTTCAATTTTTAAGACTATACATTACATATTCTTTTTTCAATGCAAGAGAAGCTAATTATAAGAACGTAAATTATTACACAACATTACTTAACAAAAATATATATTGCAAATAATCCCAAGTGTTACAAATTGTTGAGAGTGTGTTATCAACATGTTGATGCCTTATTTAGAAGGCAAAATTGAAGGAGGGTCTTTTTATAACTATGCTTAGCAACTATGTTGAAGATGGTTGTTAATTTATGGTCATTAACAACTAAACAAATTAAGCAAGTTCTAAAAATTGAAGAAAACACAACAAATATTTAACATATCATCATTTCAAACAAATACTACACATATACATTATAAACCACTAGTAGTAGCACATATTTTGCAATAATTTCAAATAAATAATTCATACAAGTTTGATTATATAATTAAAAAAAACAAAGCTTGTTCGAAAGTGTAGCATTTTTTTGACCAAATGATAACACATACATGTGGAAAAAATCAGTGAAAATAAAATATATCACTCCATCTACTAGGAAAAAGAAATTATGTAATAATGAAACGAGTGAGCAACAATATTGTTTCAAATAAGGCAAAAAATTCCAACACAAACAAATTTTAAATAAATTCAAGGTACTCCTCTACATGAATGCCACATTTGTCAATAATTCCAATTTCATCATAACATAAAAGTACTCACTCAAAACAAACAAGAAACCTACTAGAGTTTTGTAGCCTAAGAATTGTACATTCAGTGGTAAATATTTACATATATTGTAAAAAAATATTGTAGGATGGTAAGTTGTCATTCTTTTCTACACCATGATGGATAAGATGAAACAAACGTATTCAAATTTAATCATCTATATATTAGATTTTGAAGAAAAACTTATATCGTCATGTCTTGCTTTTGCGTAAATTAGGCAATGGGGACATAAAAGATTTCAATTTGGATTAATTAATTTCATTATTAATGTGCCTATAGATATAAACATTATATAAACATTGCTTTCATGATCGATAATAGAAAAGATAACAATTTTTTTTGAATTAGAAAGGAAACTAGAATACGAAAAAATCCATATCATATTGAAATTTTTTAATCTTAAATTAAAAATGAAAACATTAAAGCTTCTATAAAAAAGATCACTATATAGACGAGAAAAAAAATCAATAGATAATACTTGCAAAAGAACATTTCGAAAAACAAACAATACAAATTCAAAATTAGAAAATAAATATGGTGACACTAATTCTAATAGTAGAAAAATGGACAAGAGCGATGAATTGGAAGCACACTTTATACACTCGTAAATGGATCTACAAACTCTTAATTGATATATAGCTGGTATGATAAAATAATTGAAATAACATCTAGTGAAGGAAAGTAACCCCTTAGAATTTTGAAGGACCTAGATATGCAAAAGAAATGAACTTCTCAACTCTTTTCTTTATGGGAAATTTTACTCTAGAGTGGTGATTTTGAAATTCATACAACTAATCTATTTTTTAAAGTAGTTTGTATCATCATAGACAAAATCTTTTCAAGAATATCAATAAGAATTAGAAAATTTTGATAGAAAGGATGAATAGTACTTACAATAGTCATTAAACACAAGTCAAATTTAGGCATAACTTAAAAATGAGACATTGCGTATATGAATTTCAAGCATATTCATATCTCTACAAATTATATACATTAAACAAAAAATATGTATTTGCAATGATAATACAAGTAGGTGCTCCAACTTTCTTCTTAACCTTTTCAAGTGCAAAGCATGTATGGCCACCATTATTATCAACATCAGTAAAGTTTCTATAAAAATTGACAAACAAAGAAAATTTTTGAACAAGAACATGAACTTGGTATTGACATGCTTATTTTAAAATTTCCAAATACATACACACATTATTATCAACATAGAATTAGTTGATAAGTAGGAGTTTTCCATAGCTAGTCAAATTATGATATTTTTACCAATATTCAACTATGTAGTTTTTGAGTCAAACACATTGACCTTGCCATTTATTATCAACATCAGTAGAGTTGTATAAAAATTGACAAACAAAGAAATTTTTTTGAACAAGAACATGAACTTGGTATTGGCATTCTTATTTTAAAAGTTCCAAATACCTACACACATTATTATCAACATAGAATTAGTTGATAAGTAGGAGTTTTCCATAGCAAGTCAAATTGTGATATTTTTACCAATACTCAACTCTGTAGTTTTTGAGTCAAACTCATTGACCATGCCATGCCCAAAAACAATGAGAAAAATACACATAAAACTACATTTTCATACAACATAATGAACACAACAACACTCCCAACCATGGCTTGCACAATGGGTCTCCAAAACCCATGAATAGGGTGAAGGTGGACCAAGTACCCAAGAAGAGATTTCCAAAAATAATATACATACAATGTCTTCACAAGGCTCATAATCAAAACATCTCACTTCTCTTTCATACAACATAATCTCCCCTTATGGACCCCAAATATACAATACAAACAAATGGCAACATAGAGCCCATACTCCATGCCTTATCCCTCTCCTCTTTGAGGAGAGACTCTACACTACATGGGTTGTCCAAAAAACCTTCATCCACAAGGATACTCTTCTATCCCAAGGGTGAGTTTGGCCTTGAACTCCCTTAACATTTACATACACAAAAACATCAAGAAAACACAAAGACTTGAAAGGAAATGCTTCACAATATCACATAACATACAACATGAGTTCACAATTTCAACAATGCACACAAAAATGAAACTTCTTCCATGGAAAGAGTGTAACCAACCTTGATACAAGATAAAGGCAAATGAAACTTGTTGAAGAGCTTTCCCTTTTGTACAATCATTTCTCCTTATAAACCCTAGCTAATTCTATAAGTCTCTAAAGATAGAGAGTGGGTGATCAACCCAAACTTTCTCCAAATTTCCTACTAAAAGGGGTCTCCTACCAAACTCCCAACCAACCATCATAAAGAGGGCTTGGCTCAAGGATATATTTTCTCCAATCTTGTCTCCCCTCATAAATAAGATGGAGACTAAAAATGGGGTAAGGGAAATGGGCTTGCCCTCTTTTTCCAAACCCCAATTTTCGTCACTTGACTAAAGGGGTGCTTTTGATGGGTCATAAATGAGTTATGGGCTCTAATTTGACCAAAATATAACTCCCAACCCATAGTATACCAAATGGGGTAGCTAAAATAGGCTTAAACTACACCCTAGGGGCTCATTTAACCCTCCAAAAACCCACTTGAAGTTTGCATACGGTTCCAACAAGATGTAACCAAGATTAATTATTTCCTAACCAAGGAGTCAACATGAGAACTCTACCAAGTAACCTAGGGTAAGTGTCACACTCCAACCCACTCACATGGTCTTGGTATGCCAACACATCACATAATATAAGTGTCAAGTGACACTACAAAATTTACACATCACTTGTACACATGGAAAGACCATTAGGATAAAACACATTTACAAATTAAAATTATTACAATCATGCAACAATACAATTACAAATAAAATACATAACAACAAGGTTTTGTCTCTTCAATAGACACAACCTCAATGTTTTCACTAATTTCACAAAGATCTAACCTTGATTCCCTGATTTATTTCCATGGTCAACTTCCCTACACACTAAATTTAAATATCAGTAGTCCAAGAAAACATACATAGAAAAAATGTAAATAATTGACCATATTAAAACATATATAATTAACCATTGCATTCACATTATTCACCATTTATCCAAACAATATCCTCAATCCAATTTGTTCCTAAACATATTTACTCACTAAGCATATGCAAAATCTAATTCATCATATAATTTTACATGTCCATAAAGGTTAATGATAAAATCTATATTAAATCTCATCAAAACAATTATCTAAATCAATACATCAAAATGAATATCATAATGTAACATAAAAATCTCCATCATAAAATTCATAAGTCTAGAATCAATTCTTAAAACCAAATTCATCAATTTTACTAATAGAAATATATGTCAAAGAGATCTAAATATCTTCTAAGGAAGAATGCAGAAACATAACATAAGTCAAAATATATCATAATAAAATATAATCCAATCCCTGTCATGTAGAGTAATTATCTAAAGTGCATCAAAATAGAGTATAAATACTATGTCCAACATAAATATAAAAGTAATGCTATGACGGGTCAGGGTAGGGCCTCACAAACCCATGTTTCATGAGTAGTGTTTAAAAGAACCCATCTCTCATGAGAATGAATGGAACACTTAGCACTCATTACATCTAGGTGGCGCTCATAGGGGTGAAGCATTGGGAATTCTCAAGAGGTCACCCATCCTAGTATTTAGGATTCGATGGTTCTTGAATATTTTTATCAAGGGAGTGAGTTGACTCCTTTTTTGTTAGTTTAATCCATGCATTTATTTTTTATGTTGCATAATTATGTAGAGTATAAAATGGAGACTTAGGAGAACCCAAGGAAACAAAATCAAAAGCACACAAGAGAGATATAAAGGACAACCATACAATACATACCTCAAATCCACCCAATCAAAGTACACCTTGACCCCTACACCCACCCTTCATTCCAAAATAAATGGTTTGGTACTTTATACTTAATGCGGTTGTAAGGGCCACTTCCAAAATAAATGCAAAATGGACTTTTGATCTCAGTGATTATAGTGGTCACAATTAGGCTCACACTTATATCACTATGGAAAAAGACCAAACTAAGGTCTACACATTACAATTGTAAAAATAAGCCAACTAAGGCCATGTGCTAAAAGTACAAAAAAATTTTTTATCATAATCACCAAAACTTGATAAGACCACTGTGAAGTATAAGAAAAATCATGCACTTTAAAAAAAACACCTAAAAAGGAGTTTCAATAAGCCTGACTGAGGCCTTTGAAGTTGCAAATTTGGAAATTCCTAAATTTTAGAAAAACTCTAGGCACCAAAATTACCAACCACCTACAACATTGCATGTAGCATATAATTCTAGCCCAAATTTTAAAAAAACACTCGAAAAAAGTAGCCTTGATGATTGAGATATTGCTATTTGAAAATCACTCCCAAGACAAAGTAATTATGACTCTTGTACCACTATGGAGGGAAAAAATTGAGGGATCTAGGTCAAATTCTCTTATTTTTATGAATTGACAGTCAATCTTAGCTAATTTAGGCTTTTTTTATCCAATTGTGACATTATATTTGCATCAACAAGCTCTAAATTTGACTTTCAATACAAAGGTACTAAAGAAAAACCATCAAGTTGCACCAAAAATTTCTTAAAATACCATCCAAAGGTAATCAACAAACTTTGATACCATGTAAGATTTGGCTATGAAAATAACCATCCAAAATCTAGAGGTTGTAATGGAAAGCACAATAATAAGAGAGAATCAATGTGACAAGAATAGATTGTATCTTCATCAAGAATGTAGTATAATGGAATCAATGAAATCAATTGAATCAAGTGAATTAGATAAATTGATACTAGATATGAGGCGTGATAGTGACAGTGACAGTGTTACATATTAACTAAAGGTGGATCATCCACCTAAGGTGGAAAAGTGATACTATAACACATACACTAAAGGTGGATCTCCTTCCAAAGGTGGTAAAGTGATAGTTATAATGTTAGGTAAATATTTTTCAATCAAGCTAAATCAACCAATTTCAAAATAGTTATTTCAACCATAGTGTGTGAGATAAATTCTCTCATTTAAAAATGGGAGGCACCCTTCTTATTGCTACTAAAAACAACTAATACTTAGCTAATATTAAGTTCACCATACTCTCTTCTTTTATAATAGGTGATCCTTTCTTACAATAAACATTCAATATAATCTAGAAAAGTTAGTAATCGAGAAGCTCATGAAAGGTCAAATACTTTTCATAAATTATGTTTAAGTTTTAGGAACAAATATGAAATATACATGCAGGTCAAATAATTCAACATACACTATACATTAATCATGCAAGAATAGAGGATAGGATCATATCAAAGACTACAATTATCTCTAGTTTGAATATATAACACTAGCTCCAAACACAATAAGTAGGTCAAAGACTACAAGATCAAGTTTGAATACTCAACATTAACTCCAAACACAATAAGCATCTCAAATACTACAAGATTAGGTTTGAATCCCTTTTAAATAACTCAATAGTACTCACAATTAACTCCTAATTATGTAGCCACATTACAATTTTCTCAAACAAAAATATTGAAAGAAACTTGCCTCTTTTATTGATTACAATTTGGTTTGCAACATAAAGTCAAAGTTTTGAAATGATTATTAAATTGGTAGGGTTTTGTTGCATTTCCAAAAGATGATTATTTACAATGAGCACTCTCATATGTATAGAGGAGAGGTTATGATAGAAAGGAGGGAAAGGAACAACTAACTTTTATGTATCCAATAATAAAATCCTACTTGTGATATTTATATCAAGATTCAACTATGTAGTTTTATAGACAAACTCACGGATCCATCTTTCATGAGTAGTGGTTCACAAGAACCCATATCTCATGAGAATGAATGGAACACTTAGCACTCACTGCATCTAGGTGATACTAATAGAGGTGAATCACAGTGAATGTCTCATAAGGTACAACACTTGATAAATGTTTTTAGCTCTGATGCTTCACCTCTATGAGCATCACCTAGATAAAATGAGTGCTAAGTGTTTCATTCATTCTCATGCGAGATGGGTTATTTTGAACTGCTACTCATGAAACATGGGTCAATGATTTTGACTCAAAAACCACATAGTTGAATCCTGATAGCAATATCATAATTTGACTTGTGGAAAATATCTCCTACTTGACTTTGACTCATGTTTTTGTCACATGTAATTGCAATTTTTCATTTTACATGTAATATGTCAAAACCAAATTACATAATGCATAACTAAAAATAAACTAACTGTCTCAAGACACTTCTTGGCATTAAAATTCTTTGCCAAAAAAAGGCTTCATATATTCACAAGATAGATTATACCTTGAAGTCTCAAGGTATTGGTATTTGGAAGTTGATGTCTAAATAGAGTCACAAAAATTTATTTAAGCGCTTCCCGAAATTGGATTTTTTTATAAAAAAACTCATGTATAGTTGAAGAAAAACCTTGAATCTATACAAAAAAGGGGTCATAATTGACTAACTGTCAGGATAGTTGTAATTTAGGTTTCAAAGCCCAAATTACAATTATACACAAGTTTGCATGTAATTGTTGACTTGGTGGTCAGCATCTCCTTGGGGACTTGTGACATGGCTTAATCGCCTCCCGTGGGTCGAGTTAAATCTAGCATTTATAACGGGCATTGATAGTTTGAGCCTTTGGTGCAACGGAAAATGATTCCATCAATTGGTATCAGACCCTTGGGTCACAAGTTTGAGTCCCCCCTCAGTGGGTGTTGAAGGCTCAGTTGGTGCTGAGGGGGAGATTGTTGACTTGGTGATCAACACCTCCTTGGGAAATTGTGACATGGCTTAACCATCTCTCGTGGGTTAGGTTAAATTTGGCATTTGTATCAAGCATTGATCATTTGAGTTTTTTCTACAATGACAAATGAATTCAACAATAATTGGATCTTAGAACCCTAATTACATGTTAGGAAAGGTACATTTACCTTTCCATTAGGTTTTAGAAACTTGATTGCAAGTGAATCCAATGGAAGATAACTTGAAGTCACATTTTAGAAACCTAAATGCAAACGTACAAGGTTCCCATGTTATTGGGTTTTTAAAACTCGATTACATAAGTGCAAAGGGTGAGGATATCCTACAACAGGGGTTTAGAAACCCGATTACATGTGTGCAAAGGTATTGGAATGGAATTGGGGTTCTAAACCTTTATTTATGTGAGTGAATGCAATAAGTGAGTCCTACAATTAGGTTTTGAAACCCTAATTGTAGTTGATTGTTTATCATTGATAAAACATGTTGGTCAAGGTTTTGAACTCAACTAACATCTATGGCCATGTGTGCAAATTGCAATCAAGTTTTAGAAACCTGGTTGTAATTTACCAATGCAAAGGTAAGTTTGACTTGTAATCAAAACCTGATTACAAGACAGGTGGACTCGATGTGCATGGACTTATGGATCAATTTTCAAAACTTGATTCACAATTTGGATAGATGAACTCTTGCGATCAAGGTTTAGAAACTCGATTGCAAATAATGATGAAACGTGATGACTGTGATAGGGATGCAAATAAGGTTTTGAAACCCAATTTGCAATTGTGAAATATGAAGACACATATAATGTCGAGTTTAAAACATGATCCTACAAGAGGAGAAGAATTTCTAACACTCAGATGTAAATGACTTTGTGAAAATGAAAGGACAGGATGGTGATTAAATCAAATATAGTTTTTGAGGGATCAAACCAAATGCAAGGGTATTCAAGGATTACCTTTAAATACATGCCTAGAGAGCATAGGCTATAAAACACAAAAATAGTCGTGTATTTTTGTGTTATTCTATAGTTTTTTCAAAGCTAAAATCAAGGATAACATGTAATGTGTCCACTAAAGGTGGATCACCTATCAAAGGTGGAAAAGTGATAAAGTGATAAGTCCACCAAAGGTGGAAAAATGATCATGTGATAATACCATAAAAAGTGGGAATGTTCCTATATGGTCACTAAGTAAACTTAACTAATATGTATGTTTAAGACCTAGGAGAAGGACTTATTTGATACAACACTTAAACACACAAACAATTATTGTATCTACTCATATAAATACTCAAAATGGAACATTAAACCAACAATGCTCAACACTTATAAGAGATTGAAGTTTATCATTATTAATTTTCTCCCAATGAAATGAAAATATGGTACAAAAATAACTCGTAGTTTGCATGCTTAAGTTGGTGAGAAACCCCTATATTTATCACCATTTCAAATACAACAAATGTCAAATCACATTTTGGTGAAATTATCAATGATTATGACTTCTTAAAAGTTGATATAATATGGTTATAAGAAACACACACATCTTACGTACCTTGTCATTATCAAATCACAATGTTTCATAATATTTTTATGTATCACATTCGTGGACTTTTTTTTTAGTTATAGAACATATACTGATTAAAAATTCATACCAATACATCTGAAACAATAGAGAAGTTCCACAAACAAACTTAGCTATTCATAGCTTTCCAATAGTATTAATTAACATATATTGGTCGCCAAATATAAAATTCTCTTCAATATATGAAATTCTTGGAAAAAAACATTACCTAATATCGAATTGAATGAAAAACGTGCTAATCCTTGGTGATTTCAATATATAACAAGACAATAAAAACACAAAAAAAAATGGAAACATTTCTAAACAAGAGATAATAACGTCAAGTTCTTTCCAACTGGTATTCGCGTTTGAGCTAGTGTTTGAAATCAAGTTTTATATTTTTTTGTAGCAATAGCAATGGGTAAACCGTGCATACATTATTGAGATTTACTATGAAGAATAAACTTGTGAAAGTAAACAATGGAACATGTTCGTATAGCCATAGAACTATGGGAGCATTATAATTGTATGAATGTTGGTGTGGATTTCATTACTTATGATATTGTTATATGAATACACATTGGTTTAAAATAACATGACAATCATATAAATCATTTTGTTTCTTATAAATAGATAAAATTGCACCATAGCTATTAAGACCCACAAAATAAAATGAATATATATAAATCTTTTGATTTGTTACAAATACAACTATCGAAAAAATTAGAGAGATAAAGAATGAAAGTAGAGATTATCATAAATAAAATGCTAGTATAATTGAATAGTTTTTTATTACAATTATAAATGAAAAGCCTAACTAAAATATTTTATTGTTTATTTAATAATAATTTTAGAAATGTATTTAAAATAATAAATATTAAATGTCATTTTTCTTAATTCAATTGTATTTGTTTAAATTGTTTGATATTTATTTTTTGACAAGTAGAGAAAATAGACAAGTTTAAATCTATAGTTCTAGAATATTCTATCTAATCAGTATGCAATCAATATCTCAAGATATGTCAACGATTTGCATTTAGTATGTACAAGATATTATTATATCTTGTCACATCACTTGTCTTATCACATAGTAGTAGGTATAAAGGTTGGGAAAAATTATTTATTTCCTTCAACAAATAGCGAAAAACTTCACTTATGCTAATAAGCTCATAAATAAATATTTTATATCAAATCACTAAAATTTTAATATAGATATTAGAAATATGTAGATGACAAACATTTTTGAAAAATAAAAGGAATTGATTGGACAATTGAAATAGAAAATTACAATCAAATAGATGTTATAGTTACCTGCCTATCGGTAGGAACTAATAATAAATAAATACACCTTTTATTTAAGTTTTTTTTTAATCAAAAAAATTTATTGACCATGTTTGGCCATACATTAAAAAATTAAATTACACATTAGAGGCCTTTTAATGGGCCTTTGAGGGTTCAAACTCTTTCAGTCAAGGTTATGCAGGAATCCTAAAGACATCTAGATTTAAAGGGTGGGTTAAGATCAACTTTTATGGGGCCTCAAAGGGAAACCCAGGTACATTTGGGGTAGGATATGTGGTGAGGGATGATGAAGGAAATATACTGATGCTTGGAGAGAAGAGGATCTCGATAGGTATGAATAATGAAGCTAAGAGTTTGGTTCCTATTCTTGCCATCAAAATGGAAAAGAAACTGGGGGTGGGGAAATTGCACTTGGAGGGGGACTCGTAGATCATTATCAATGGAATCATTAAAGGTGAATCGATAACACGACATTTGAATAAATACATTTAAAGGACCAAGATACTATTAAATGCATTTGAGGAATTCAAATTATCTCATGTTTTGCAGGAGGTGACCGATGTTGCAAACAAACTATCAAATTTGGGTGTGTCACTATGTGATCAAACTGAAGAAGAATTTATAGAAGATTTCAGGGGAGTGCAAGTTGACTCTTTAGTATAATTGTGGAATGTTTTGTATGGCTGGAATATTATCTTAGGCATGATATAGAAATATACTTTAATCCTAAGTATGGTATATAAGTGGATTTCAGTGGTAAATCTTATGAAGGGGGCCTTTTTAATATGTTGATTGAGCTTAGGCAATATTGACCAAACTTGTTGATTTAATGGTGATGAAGCCATCATCAAATAATCATAAAAATGTCATGGCTTGAGGTCGTGGTAAATTCATGAGATATTTCTAGAATTCTCTAGAAGTTTTTCCTCTTATTTATTTTGATTTTGGGGAAAACATGCTGAAAGCAACTTTGACAAGGAGAGAATAGTGATAGAACAACGAAGATGTAGGTGAACTTCTCTCTCAACTTGCCAAATCAATTGTCATCTTTCATAGGTGAAATCATAGTTTGAAGGCTGCAAGGAGTCTTCAAATTTGATGATGATAGATTTTGTGGTTGTGTTATGAAGTTGTTGGGTGAGGAATATTTGAAAACGGACCTAAGGTCACAAACTAACTTAGATATTTCATCCATCTTTCTTGCATGGGCATTTCAATATGGAATACAAGAGGAGGATCTAAAGGCTATGAGGTTGTGTGTTAGGTTGGTGTGGGAATGTGGCATGCTTCCAATATTGGGAAGAGCGGAGTTGGGTGTTGGGATAGCAATAGGGGACGACCCTTGGAGGGTTGTGGAGGGAGTGTCTAGGGACTTTCACCCTTTCCTCCTATGGAGTTAAAAAAAACCAAAAGAGAAGTAGATTCAAAAGGTGTGGGGTGGCTGGGATGAATTGTTGATGTACATTCAAGACATGGAGAAGGAATTAGAGTGTTTGGAAATAGAGAGGAAAAGGAAAATAAAAACAACATTGAGGAAGTTGCTCGCTAAGATGAGGCCATAGGAAGGTAGGGACATTGCAGATAAGCCAATGAGGAAAGGGAAAAAGTGAAGATTCAACACTCGTGGAGGGTTGTTCATTCCAAATAAATCGAGGGAAGAGATGATGAAGTGGGTAGGGTGAGATACCCTGGTTCTTGAAAAAAATAAAATTCTTATTAGATGATTATGGTTCGTTCTGCCCAAATTTTGATAGTGAAATGGGCATGTTATAGAATGTTTTAGTTTATGCACAATGTGTATTGTAGAAATGTCGTGTTGCGTAGTTTAAGTAGATATAGTTTGTTTTTAAATGTTAGATAGTGGTGTTTTGAACATTAATGCCCAAGAGGCCCCTAATATTACAAAATGTAATAGAGGATGTGGATAGACTTGCAGGATGGTAAAAAGATTAACTATGCCAAATCATAGTGGCATTCTATGTAATGTTTTATTTTGATACCATTGATTAAAAAAAGTAATTTACACAATCTCCATGATATATACATGTTACAATGATCATGATACCATTTGTCCAAGTCAAGTGTTTTTTACAAAAAGAAGATACATCAATCAAAAGCACCTTCATTCTCTTTCTATTATTTTTTTAAATAAATTTATAATTATTCATTGTATTTTGTGTTCTACTTTTGCACTTACATATATTTTCTATTCCTTTGTGCTAGAAATAAAGAGCGACACAAGAATAGAAGGAAATAAAAATATCATAGAACTAGAACAAGTGAAAATGGAAGTGTTTTTTTAATTTATTTTTTTGAAAATTGACTAGTATTATTTCATGTCAATGGTATTTAATAGTTTCAATTAAAAAATTATGAACACAAATTTTCATTTTTTTAGACCAAAAAATAAATTGCACATATAGTTTCAATTAACGAACTTGTTGCACACAAAATTATAGATTTTTTTTAAGGTGATGTCATTGTGCAAATTGAACACACTCTGATAATACAAAATTTTAATTGAATTATCTTATGCCGACTTGATCAACAAATAATGAGAAATGGTAGTGACCCTCAACCTCGCATGAAATTTCCTTTATAAGTTTGAACAAAAAACATTTCCAAGCTCAAGCATTTGTATTACTATTTTCAACTCTTTGCTAAAATTGAGTCTTCATTTCCAAAGCATGTGTCAATAAACAATTGGAGTAATTGGTATATTTATCATTGGATAATAAATAACACCTTTCCAATGCATGCTAGAAATAAAACATGGAGATATTTAATATTATCATGCATGGGTGAATAATAGCCACACTCTTCTAAACTATATAGTACATCTTCTATTACTAGCATTCTTTATTTTTAATTCATGTAGATAAATAATTCATATTCTTTTTTAAAAGTATGTGCTTGAGTTATATTTTTAAAGAATCAAAGAACATGTCCACATCAAAGACTATCTTCTTATCCTTTTCAAGAATATTGTTCAGTGAACTAACATTAAAAATTGTAAATTTTACACTTGATAGTCTACTTATATTGTACCACTCACAAACAAATAAATTATTGATCATCATGAAAAGTTGTTGCATTCAACATATAAAGTCATTTTTATTCAAATGTTCCTCAACTTCTTTACTATGTTTTAATCCTTTTTCATTTAATCATTTTTACCATGTTTAATTCACATTTGTGTTTAATACAATAAAATTTAACTTATCTAATATGTCATGTTAATTTCTTCACTTTATTTTCATGGTTATATGGGGGTTTGAGAGATGCAAACCCTTTCTCCATACCCTATCAATCTACTTGTGTGAAATACAATTTCACCACCTTTAACTTTGGTGCACGTAAAAATGGTGTTGGTCATTATGACAAGAGCCATCAAGATACCATATACACATATACTAGCTCTCTAAAATACATTTTAGAAAGGAACAACAAGATCAATTTGAAATGCATTCTTGAGAAGGATATGTTTAATCATTTACTCCTGCATTTTAACAAAAAAATAATGTATAAAGACAACATACAACTATTATCTCTAATTGAGCATTAAGTGTTGTCATTAGTATCATCTATACCTATTTGATAATCTATGTTGATCAATTGGTAAAGGATGAAATAGGAAGCTATACAAGATAGTTGGTTGAACTTACCAAGTCTTTGTACCGAGCAGTCACAAGGCATAATTGAATGCTAAACAGATACTAGTTTAACTGAGTATGTTTATCGAGCATCATCACATACCAAGCATAGAGTCAGTGAACATCAAGTATTCTACACACCGAGCATTAGGATATTCACCGAACAGAGAATGCAGTATTCATCGAGTTGTTCAGGAAACAACATAGTAATCAATAATGGCATATTTATCTATGAAAATGGTTTATGCGGATCTATAGACATATTACCAAGATCGAGGCACATTTATTATGGATGTAATCATTAAATATTGTGATGATTCGTATGTAATAGTTAGATCTAGGTTATTTTTGTACACCATAGATCTTAGGTTATCTAAGATGTTGTAAACCTAATTAGGTCACAGTAGTTTGCTATATATTTTTAATTGATGTCATTTTGACATAAATGAGAATACATGACAAGGAGATCATGAAGAAGCAGTCGCCATCAGGACATCAATATTCAAATAGAGGTTTACAGAACATAG
This sequence comes from Chamaecyparis obtusa, assembly GCA_027943335.1. Classification (NCBI taxonomy): domain Eukaryota; kingdom Viridiplantae; phylum Streptophyta; class Pinopsida; order Cupressales; family Cupressaceae; genus Chamaecyparis; species Chamaecyparis obtusa. The sequence continues at coordinate 652,589 of BSBK01003845.1, read as the reverse complement.
AAGTTATCAGAGATAAGATTCAGTTTATTCAGAAACAAACAAGGCTATCGAGCAAAATAGAGGACAGTATACTACACATCAAGGTGATATTGAATTGGTAATTCATTGATCTGATTCAAACAAGTCATAGTTTTCATTTACAGATATTTTCTATGATCTTCTAATCATTTTAGCAGGATTGAAAATCTCTTAACAAAGTAGACTTAACCGTTTGTTATAAAATATCTTAACCGAGTGCACACTTATTTGGCGTTGCTAAAATCCTTTCACAAGGTAGATCTAATCGATCTTATGTTACTCCTAACATGGTAAGATCATCAGAAGTGATAAAACTTGTAGCCTTAACTGACATACTTTATTTACTGCAGTAGTGAAGAATTTGTGGGTGTCATCCCCATCGCAATTTTTACCTTCTAACAAGGGTTTTTGCGTAACCAAAATGCTTGTGTTATGTGTTACATTTCATGAATGTTTTATTGTTTGTTTTCATGCACTTTACATTTACAAGTTACTTGAATGTATGTTGCAAACAATGAATTCAATTGGATAGATAGTCACTACTATTGCAGTTGAGTAATTCAATTAAAGTCTTTGAGGGTACTGATTCACCCCTCCCCTCTTAGTAATATATCTTTCTTATCCCAACAACAACATAAGAGAGAGATGTATTTTTTTATTGTTTATGGTCTGCAAGGGGAAGGTAATTATATGCTAGATTAGAGTAATATAATAATCAATTTGTAAGAGAATCATATAGTTCTACAAGAATCTTTATCTCTAGAATACAAATTATTTCTCATTTCTAATTTTCAATTCAAATTTTGTTTACTTTATCTATATAAAAAAAAATTAATCTTTTTATTTTTCTTTGTAGGTTACCATAATTTCATCTTTGTTGATCAATATATGTTTCCAAAATATGCATCAAAACATTCTAGACATCATAAAGCTATTATTTTTTCTGTAAGACAATCTATAAGTATTTCTCAGTTTGTTTTTAACTAGTTGTAAAAAAATGAATGTTTAATTACTATACTTTTACCCACATTCTCAAGTTGATATAATTGTTTTTTACTTTCATACAATTTAAATATAATAAAATTTATTTCCTTCCCAAAATAATATAAAATCATTTTATTGTGGAAATAATTTTATATTTATATTAAAAATGAACCTGGGTCTATGAATTTTTGTAGCCTAGGTAGGCAAGTATAGTGCCTATGATGAAACTAGGGAAATCATGATTGGAGAAAAAGTCAAAGATATACAAGAGAGAGGCGAAATGAGCACTAGAGCTTCCCTATATCAATCAAGCATTTAAACATTCCTCCATTTGCATTAGGATAAAAAAATCCCACTCGGGGAAGGGTTGTATTATGAGACTAAATGTAGGCAAACAATTTGAAGACAAATCCAATTGTAGGGTAGAGAGATCTGTGGAAGGATGGACAAATTTGAAGACCAACAATTAGAATTTCAATTCAAAAAGGGGATCCTCAAGAATAGGCATGGGAAGCATTAGAAAATCAATGAAGAGTGGAGGATAAAATATGGAGCTAGGGCACAAAATGAAACCAAAGCAATTCTAAAATCCTTAATCCAATATGGGAGAATCTTCAATGTTGCACATTATTTGTCAAGTGGTGTGGATCAAAATGCCTAGAGGAGAAGCTAATTTAATGGTGGATGGACACCTTCACAAGATGGGTAAGCATTAAACCCAATACCATGGTTTTTTCATCATTGACTATGTCATTAGATTTATTAAAAGATAAATTCTCTATGGAAAGCCCTTATTCTATGAAGGATTTAGTTTCTACTACATTGATTAGGAGCTTAATTTTGATCTAGGTAAGCATAGGTCAATCAAAAACTCTATATGGATTAAATTGGAAAAACATTCATATGAATATTGGAGTATGGAAACATTAAAGAAGATTTGGAATGAATTATGATACTCTATTAGGGTAGAGGAAAACTTTTTATTTCAAAAACTAGATGCAATCCCAACAATTTATGTCAACACTTAACATAATATAAAAACATTGCCTACCTTTGAGATCATAAATGAGAAAGGACAATCGACTCAATTAGTCATCTTCAATCATAACCGTAGAGGTGTAAAATGCATACTAGATTAGGCTTTCAAATGTATTTCTCTAAGAAAAATAATCTCATCAATAACTCCCCCACTCCAAATGAATTTTCTTTGGTGAACATCCAAGATAAAATAAAATGAATTTCATATGATGCAAGGGCAAAAATTTAATTTAGAAAAAAAAAGAGAAAATATTTTTTCACTAATGGGAATTCAGTAGTTTAAACTAAGAATAAAAATATAGAGTTATTGGTTTTCATTAATGAGGCTAGTCAGCATCCACACAAAATAAGAATAGAAAAGGTTGTGAAGGAATTATTTGGGTTGTTGAAAGAAGCTGACCTACTTAGAGATACAATAAATCTCCAATTGAATGAGGTGGCATGTGTCACAATAATTCCCATTAAAAATGAAAATTGAAAACCATCATGTCTTCATATAAAGGAAAGTATATATAATGAAACATTGGACTTAGAATCATCCTTAGGGGCAAACAGGGTCAAGGAGATATCTAAGATAGTATCAAGGAACTTTGATATCAAGACTCTAGAGGATGAGGAACTATGAGAAGTGGAGACAATTTGTGATTTCTTTGGCATCACTTAGAAGGAAACTAGGAAATTTGAGGAGAAATTTGTTCAGTTCTCATAAATGTTGGAAAGTAAGCAAGCCTTGCTTTAGGAACTATTAGAAGAAGGGGATATAGAAAACTAGAATAATGATTCCCTATTTTCAAAAAAGAATAACTAATTCCATTGAAATTTTTATATGAGATCAAATCCATAATATCCTATCCAACAAGGTCAAGCCAAATTTTGGGAAGAATTCGGTGAAAAAAGTAAGAGATTCTTATCAAAGCTTAGAAACAAACATGGGGAAGTAGAGGGATAACTTAAAATTACATCTCTAATTGAAGTAGGGAAGGGTAACCTCCTTTTTAAGGAGCCATGATACTCTTGTAATGGAATGTTAGGGGCCTAATATACTTGGTCAAGTGTAGGGTCAGCTCAAACAAGGCATAATTTATCTTGCCGCAAAAACAAAACTTAATCTAGGGGAAATGGAAGTATTTGGTAAAAGTCTCAAATTTTGGAAATTTGAAGCAATGAAATATTATGGGGCCTCACAAGGTCTTGAAATTGTTTGAAACCTAGCTTTAGTGACCTTTGAAATTCTTAGGACTATGAGTCATTAGATAAGGGGTAAAGGTGGTAGTTTGATCTCAAATTAGAGCTTTCTTTTGATCAATGTTTATGGTCCCATTTCCTATATGGATAAGAAGGGGATCTGGGAAAATTTAGATGTAATTTTGGGATCTCATCCCCAAATTCATATAATTATAGGAGGGGATTAGAATTCTATCCTCTATAGATAATACAATAGAGGAGAACTTTCTAGGCCTAGACAATCTTTGAAATAAATATTGGGTGAACAAAAATAATTTGCTTGAGATTAATCTTGGAGATAATGTTTTCACATGGAATAATAGATACCTTGGTTGTAGAAATATTGTAGAAAAAATTGATAGATTATTATTATTTATTTATTTTGGGGGGAGAACCTACTAATATTTCCTTGTGTTTTAAAATCCAATATTCTCCCCTTCTCTATATTTGATTGATATTCCATCATGTTCTCCATAGTGGGGGGATGAGAAACCTGCTAGGTCACCATTCAAATTCGAGAGCATGTGGTTTAAGGACAAAAATTCTTGAGTCTCATTGAATCCTTGTTGAAAGAAGAGATATATTCAAGGGTTTGATGTTATTTTGTTTCATGTCAAAACTAAAGCATATCAAGAAAAGATTTCTAGAATTGAATCTGAATCATTTCAAGAACATATTTCAAACCAAAGATAAAATAGAGGAGGAATTGAAGGACCTAAATGAAGTGATAAAAAAAATGAAATGAATTAGCACATTTATCTAAAGGAGGAGGACTTAATGGTGGAATATAAAGATGTGTTGCCCAAAGAGGATTTTTTTTGGAAATAGGAATACAAAGAAAAATGGTTGGAGGTAGGGGATAGAAATACAAAGTATTTCCACAATGTCACAAAATAGAAGATAGGGATTAATAGAACTTCATCATTAGAAAAAGAGGATGGTTCTCTAATTAAGGACCAAAGAGAAATTAGGGATAAGATTGTTATATTTTATCAATACCTTTTAAACAATTGGGAAGGTTCATGTCTCTTGACTCAAAAAAGCTCATGTAGTATGTCCCTAAAATAATTAGTGAAGAACATAATAGAGCTCTAAATGCTAGACTTACGATTGTGGAGATTAAAGAAATGCTAAAATAACTTCATCTTAATAAGGCCCAAGCCCATATGGTTTTCCTATAGGATATTTTAAAAGTGTTGGGGTATCTTAGGAGAAGAATTAGTAGAGGCCTTAGAAAGAGCAATAAATTTGGGCAGAATGCTAAGAGAAGTGAATACTTTCATTTCCCTCATACCAAATAAGGAGAGTGACTCAAAATTGGAAGAGTATAGGCCCATATCCCTCTATAATATAATAGATAATATCTTGACAAAAGTCTTGGCAAATGGACTCAATCCTCTTCTTCCTAGCATTATTTCAGAAGAACCGACTAGGTTTGTCCCTAGTAGATCAATTTTGGATAAATTTATTATTGATCAGTAAGTGATTTAATTTCTTCAAAACACTTGGGATGTTGGCATGATTATCAAATTGGATATTCAGAAGGCATATGATAAGGTGAATTAGAACATCCTATGCAATGTAATAGAAGCCTTTGGCTTTAATAGACAATGGATCAATAACATTTTTGAGCACATTTTGAGTCTAGGTATTCTAGTTAGTGATTCTCTAGAAGGTTTTTTGAGGCCTCAATAGGTCCAAGGAAAGGGGACCCATTATCACCTTTCCTTTTCATCATCTTGGAAGAAACTTTAGGGAGGACTATCAAGTCAAAACAATGCTCTGGGAAACTGGAAGGAATTACAATGGTAATTAATATCATTGTCACCTATCAATAATTCATAGATGACACTATGATTTTTGGAGGATGCAAAAGAAAGGAGGCTTGAATTTTCCTTAAAGTGATAGAATCATATGCCAAGGCCTCGGGATAGGAGGTCAATCATGATAAGTTAGAGATTGTTTTCTAATGACCCCGCTAGGAAATAGGTAGAGATTTTGAATACCCTACATTCAAGAAAGGAAGTTATCATGTTCATATATTGGTTTGCCAATTGGTAAGGTTTGAGAAAATCTAAATTTTGGAATCAATTAAATGGAAGAGTGGATAAGAGATTGAATTCATGGAATGGATAGTGGCTCTCTTGGGCTGAGAGAATAATTATGTTGAAACATTTATTTACTCCCTCCCTATCTACTTTCTTTCATATCTTACTCTCACTACTATTGTCAATACAAACATAGTTCAAAAAATGAGAATGTTTTTTTTTGCAAAGGGTTTGATAAAAAGGACAAAGTGGCCCTAATTGCATGGGAGAAGATTTGGAAGCTAGAAGAATATTGGGCCAGTCTAAGGGATTAGAATTGGCAAAACCTTCCCCTTAGGGCCAAGTTGGTTTTGAAAATGCTTAGAGACCAAAGTTGAAATGGTCAAGAATATTTTAGGCTAAATATCTATAAATTACAATGATTCCAATTAAATTATCTAGGTCAAAAACCCCTAAAGGGATATAGAGTGTGGAATTTCATGGTGAAATGAGTAATGTCATTTCCAATCAAGTGTCTTGGGATATTCATGATGGTGGTTCTACCCTATTTTGGGAAGACTCATGTGTGGGTTGTTTGAGCTTAGATAGTAAGAATTAAATGGAGAAAACCACAACCTACCTCAAACATCATTAGGGGAGGAGGGTCAAAGATTAGGTAGCCTTCTTCTACAAGGATCCTTTATTAGGTTGGAAATGGAAATAAATATCCAATTCACCTCTTTCTAGTGAGGAGCTTGCCCTTATAGTATAAACTATCAAGAAAATAAAAGGTGGTTTTTAGAAGGGGTTCAAACAAATTGGTATCGGTTGGATACAAGAATGGTTTCTACCATGCCAAGGATGGTTATATTATTATTACAAGATTGAAGTATATTAAAAGGATAGACATTCCTACCTAGCTATATTGAGAAAGCGATGTGTGCCCAAATCTAGGGTCTTTTCTTGGGTAGCCATTCAAAATAAAATACTAATAGTAGAAAGATTCAAGAAAATGAGTTTTGAAGGCCCCTCATGGTGTATTATGTTAGCAATAGTCCCAAGAGATAACTGAGAGGGGGGGGTGAATCAGTTATCTCCAAGTTTCAATTCTTTATCCAATTAAGTATACTTAAACATAAAGCATAAACACAATGAAAGAACACTTGAACACAACACCAATATTTTGGTTACGGGGAAACCCAAATAGTAAAAACCCTGGTGTGAATTGACACCCACTAATATTCTGCACTAGTGTATTATGATCCTTGTTAGAAGATCCTTAACCATGTTAGGAGTTGCTTTACAATATATTTAGTACAATAGACCTGGTCAAGGGTCGGACCCTGTTAGGAGTCTTTTACAATAGTCCCTGTTAGGGGAGAGGATGCACTATCCGAGAGCACACTGCTCAAAAGGGTGAAGGCTACAACCTTCTATTTAATAGATACACACTATATCTGGATCTTGGTGAGCTGTGCTTAGACCTTTTGTCTAGATCAGTTCTAATGTATAGCATAAATACTTTACTTGGTCACATAGACCTTCTTCTGATGGCTCAAAACTTCACACACTCTATTTTTCTCTTCACAATTAACTATGAACCATACTTCAGTAATCACAAATGACTGCCTATAAATATCTTTCCTCTAAATGATATAATCAAGTCAGCCTATTAGAACCACCTTGAAATCATAATAGAGAAGACATAACAAACTCCAATAATAATTTAGTCGGCTCTACTAAGCACGCAACACATTCTGGGACCTGTCCAATAAGATAATTGTAGACGCATGCTATACATTGTCAGCTCTACCAAAATAACTGTATCTTTCTCCTCAAGCTGAATTACTTCGGCGCTCTTAACTAAACATCACTAACCCTTCTCCAAGCATCATAGGGTTCTTCGACATGTTGATAGTGCTAGTGTTATCACAGTGAATAACAATAGGATAATCAATCTAAATTCCAAAATCCTTTATCATCTTCTTGATCCAAACAATTGTAGAACAATTCAATGTTGTTGCAACATACTCTGCTTCTTCTATTGACTAAGAAATACAATTATGTTTCTTGCTTGTCCAAGTGACAAGTCTATCACCAAGAAACACTACTCCACCTGATGTACTCTTTCTGTCATCAACGCATCCTGCCCAACCTGCATCAATGTATACATGAAGCTCAACATTTTCTGAATTAGGATACCATAGACCATAGTCTATAGTGCCTTTCAAATATCTAAATATCCTTTTTACTGCCATGAGGTGACTTTGTTTAGGCTCTGTTGCAAATCTTCCAACTATGCCAACTGCATTGGAAATATATGGTCTGGTCTTAGTAAGATAAATAAGTTTGCCAATCATAGGCTTGCACAATGTTATGTCTACTGCTAGTGAGTCATCTTCTTTTGTAAGCTTGCATCCAGTTATCATAGGTGTCCCTACTAGCTTGAAATCATCCATCTTGAATTTTTTTAATATCTCTTTCACATACATGGAACACTGCCTGTTACTTTGTCAAGAACACTGTTGACACATGCTGCTATATAACTGTCTGTACTAATAGTTAACCTCTGCGACCATTATATCATGTTGATAACATGTCCATGCTATATATACTAAAAGCTTACTGCATAAGTCTTCCACACATGCTACTTACCATATGTTGTCATCAATGAAAAACATACAGTCAGTACTGGCCTGCTGGAAAATCTCCAACAATCTCCCCCTTTGGCATTGATGGCAACATATGAAATGAAAAACTCCACCAATCCAAATGAATAATTCTTTTATAATATTCTCCATTTCCTCTTCAAGACTCCCCCAAGGATGAGTCCTCCATCTGCTACAATATTCTTCAACATTCTCCATTTTGAAGCGTGAATAAAATGTTGATAATCTCCTTGATGGATTTCCCTTATCATTTAATATTGGAGATGGATGTGGGTTACTGCATTACCAAATGACATAATAACAATTTTCCAATATTGGCCTATTAGGCCTTGGTCAGGTCTCCTTAGTTGATTATGGGTCTTGTGCCCCTCTTATATGATTTAAGGGATTTGGATGGATCACGATTTAAGGACTTTTTATAGTGAGGAGATGTCCATTGAGTCTGTAAAAAATAAAGTGGAGACAACCATTGTGGAGGTGATGAATAATATAAATTATTCTAGCAATAAGTAGATGACTAGATTTATTGATTGGTATGGTCAAATGAGATTTACTTGGTATGGGAAATGAGTTCCTCCACACATTGGGATTAAGGGTGGTGACTCATCTTATAAGAAAATACAGGCCAAGTAGAAACAACCTAATTCTAGGTGGTTCAAATTGAACTTTGATGGAGCCCCTTGGGGAAACTTGGGATCCTTAGGGGAAAAATGAATTATTTGGATGTAGAATGGAGATATATTTGTAAGTTTGACCTTGCCTCTAGATGATGATACTAATAATGTGGTAGAATTCAATGCACTCATTCATGGACTTCTATTTTGTAGGGATTTGGAGATAGACAAAATTGAAATAGAAGGAGACTCAACATTGGCTATTAATGCAATAAGATATAGATCCACTCCCAATAAATAATTGAGGGTACTACTAGAAAGATCTCTATAAAATAATTATTACCTATTTTTGCATCCAACTCAATTTGGCAGAGCTGGGTAGCTGATCAACTAAGGCAAAAGGTACATTCGATTCATTTTAAACTTTAAGTTTCAATTGTTTAAACTGAAAAGAAGAATGCAAAAAGTAAACTGGAACCAAAGAGATGCAGAAAAAGAAAGATCATTTTATTTTTTCATTTATGAAATAAAATATTATATTCATATGAAAATGTGTTACAAAAGAATATTCCAAGTACATGTTAGCAATATATATATTTTTAATTATTTTCATCTATAAAAGGAAGAGACAATTTTATAACCCACACAAGCCATGGGACAACTCATAAATAATGGAGAATAAAATATACAAGTGAAAGGAAGTCAAGGCCTAAAGAGAGGGTAAGATCCACCATTTCTTGAGGTAATGACAAACTACATTGAATCTAGGTCAGCCAGCTTCTAGGAGTTGTATACATATCTTCCACATACTTGCAAGATTGGTAATCACAATGTCAGTCAAAGAGACTGAGCAATGAGGGGTCTTGACCCTATCTATAGAATTTACTAATCATTCAACATATTTTCAACTACATCATGCAAAGAAGTCATAAAAGAAAAATGGAAAACAAGCTCAATCAGATGTTTTTAAACTAATAATTTGTGTCATGTGCAGCCACAGGAATAAATACCACAAGTTATTAAAGGGACATGCTTTTAGTGTGAAAGCTTTTATCTTAATATCTATCACAATTGAAGATTAAGAAGACTAGCTACAAGATATTAAAGGGACATACAAATCAGTATGAAACCTTTTAGTCTGACATTGTAAAATCTGGAGTGATCATGTGTTCATCAAGAGACATTGGTATTTAGTACAAGTAATACTACACAATTTTTCCAATTTGTAAAAGAATACAAATGAAAAGACATCAATTTTGAAATTAATAAAGTAGTAATATATCTACAATGGCTTCTATAGAACTAAAAGGAACATCAATAGTCATGATATCAACTTGATGATCTAGAACAAGGTTAGTGTCATAAAGAAAATTAGAGATCATCAAAATTTAGTGCCATGTGGGTAAAATGATACTAATATGTATCCAAGTTATCAGAGTTATAATTAAACAAAGGTCACTAAGACAATACACAATGGTGATGTAGTTTATGAACAAATCATCAAAAGGAGTGTTGATTGTCAAGGAATAAGGATCAACAATTGTATATCAAGAAAAATTTCAAGATTACTCATGGAAATACAATGGAGCATTTACATGTATTATCATTAACATAAGCAATTAAATCATGAACATACAATGAACAATTGGGATAGACAAGAGATTAAGTAACAAAATTGTACATGAACACCATGTAGAGCATATCTCTGGTGTTGTTATTTTTTAAAGCAATACATCAAAATGAAGGTGATGTGTCATTGACATAAGAAAGAGAGATATATGTAAGTACAATGATCACCTATAGACAACAGAATCATAAGGTATCAATCAACAAACAATGTCTATAAAAGAAGAAAATTACAGAAGCAGTTCACTGAAGGAACCAGCCATACTGGAAAATATATCAAGTTATAGGACATATTCTATAGAACAATGATCATCACAAGCAAAAAATAATAAGAAAAGGTACCTCTATGATGACATGTGTAACAACTATGAGAATACAGACTAAATTCAATCATTGATAGGCATGACAATAATACATTATATTGTAACAAGGAAATCACAAACATAGTAATGTACAAGTGAAAGATCAAAACACAATGCAAAATATATACAACTTTATCAAGGTTACAAATCATTATTATAAAGTGGAAGCAAAGCTACAAGAGGATAATGTTGTTACAACACATTTATAAATGCTTGAACATTAAGTGATCAACAAAATTCCTTCTTTACTTCTACAAGATAAAAGTGAGAAATGTAAAATCACCTACCATTAGTCACTATAAAGTATTTAATGGTCATAAATAATATTGTTATCATGAGACATAAAGCATACACAAAAGAGAATTAGTAAAGATCACTATTATCAGCCTTATCAAAGTATGGTATATTTCCAGTCATAAAGGAGTAATTTGCGTTGTACAAAGAGAATAAAAAATATACTACCGATGGGGAAATACAAAGGAATTAATCCTATAGTAACATGTAAACAAAAGAGGGTAAAGCTATGTCATGTAAGGGTTATCATACAGGTTTCTATAATGGAAAACAACAAGCATTTAGAATGTTTAGATGCAAAAAAGAAATGTTGTTCACAATTCCATAATAGTGACTAGATGATGCTAGTATAGTGTAAGAATAAAAAAGGATCAACAAAACAACAAGTAATGAAGCATCATAATATACAAATATATTCAACCATGTTCTTGAATACCCAATTCATGGGTTTTTAAATTCATTGAACATAAATTTTTAGGAGAATAGAAACAATACACAAATGCTTTTTGTTTCAACATTCACATTGGTGTGTTATTATGGAGCATTCATGAGAATTATGTGTATAACATAGAAAAAGACCCTCAAAATGTACAAACAAGAAAAAAGAGCCTCTAATATTTCAAATGCACATAATTTATCAGCCACAACATTTTTAAATTGAAAACTTCAAATATTTGTTGAGAAAATGGTATTTGTGTAGCATTTTGTTGGAAGTTTTAACACATATTCATAGTATGCATAAGAGTTAAAGTTAAATCTTGCAAATAAATACCCACGTCAACTAATAATGGAAAGATCAACAATAGCATTTCCCATATGCAAAAATGCTCGGCCATAGTACATAAAATGAATAGTTGCTGGCATAAAGAAGAAAACCCCACTCTACGCCATGGGAAAGATGGAGCACTATTTTAGATCAATGATTTCAAAGAACAATAAACACTTAAATGATGCCTAAACAAACATGAGAGTACGTGAGATTTGTGGGGTTTTATACAAGACACAGAGGATGACAAATTTTATGCAAAAAGCTCAAGGGTTTTATGTTTTGTGCTTAGATCTATCAAGGAGGACATGAAGTGAACGTAAATGTTTTCTTTCTGAAGTGTATAGAGAACTCAAGACCCACAACCTCCAGTAATGAAGATCAGAATGTAAAGGCACAAAGCTTCTAATAGGAGAAAATATGTTTTAACTTCAAGCTAAAGTATGGAAGAAAGGACAATGTTACATGACTTCTTTTATCAAGATATATGCCTAAAAAGTAAGAAGTGGGGCAAGATAGATGATCAAAGCACACAAATATTCCATAGAAATATGAAGAAGGCCTTCAAAAATCATGCATAACTAGAAAGATTCAATGATCACAAAGTTTTTCTTCAATACTCACAGTCAAAATCCTAGATGTTAGCAAAAGCGGCGCCTAGAAGCTTCCAAAGGAAATCACAAAAAAAAAATGCCAAATGAGAAAATGAACTCAAATTTAGGGTTTGAGCCCTATTTTACATTTTGTATTTTTGTGGGAAAGAATAACAAAACACCCACATTTTTTATGACACTGTATAAAATTCTAAGTGTTAGTTCATATTAATTTATACCTTAATTTGTATGTACTAAATAGTTTCCCAAACACTATTTAATAGATATAAATTAAAGTATAAATTGTGGATATTATTTATTATTACTTTTCATTTTTTAATATGTTAAATATTTATAAATGGTGAGATTTATTATTTTAATAAACATTAAAAATATTGAAATATAATAATTAAATAATATAGATTTTTGAGTACACATTTTAAGGTCGAGAACACAATTTGCATGATATATATTTATAATTAATATTAGTTAAATGATATCCTTATAAATTACTTAACTAGTATTAAATGTTATATGCAAATAAGGTGACCTTGGAGTTGAGTTAAGTTCATTTTGCATGGAAGGAGAATTTTTTTTTATTTTGAATTCTATTATGGCTAGGGGGGAGTTTTTTTTCCAGAAGTGGCAGACAAGCTCAAAGGCTATTTTTGGAGAGTTTAGAGCACTTTGAGTTCATTTATACAACCCTTTTCATGTGTACATGCATTAGGGGGTTTTGAGGCCATTATTTTTTAGATTTCAGGAGATACACCCTCTTTTATGCATGCTTTCTTGAGACATTCAAAATTGAGTTCTATTTTGAGTTTTGGAGTGGCAATTGCACTTGGAGTTTAGTTTTCAATTTGTTTTAGGCTAGCCTTCCTATAAGGTTAATGCCTTAGATTTTTTTAGTAGTTCTTTCTTTTTACTTGCTTTTAGCACATTGAAAATTACTAGCATATTGTATTGAGACTCATTTTTTCAGACTTGTAAGAGCATGTTCCTTTGATTTTGATATAGTACAGATTGATCCTTTTCTTATTGGCATGTTCTTTTTATTGAGTTATGGATTTGATTTAATTTTTGTGGTTTTGTCAAATTTGTCTAAATAGTTATATTCAAGTATTTAGCTTTTATGCATGTTTTTGTCATTATTTCAATTGCATATTGTGTTAATTAGGTTTTAGTGATTTAGATTGTGAAAATTACCTCCCCTTGCTAAGAAATTATTGCTCAACCTTTAACAAATCTAGTTGATGAATTTGAGTTGTGAGAAAAGATTAACTATTTCAAATTCATTGTGAGTCATTGGTTGTTAATGAGTTTGAAATTTTTTTTTTGGGTGTATCACCCATTTAGATATAGATTTTAGTTTTTCACATATCTTTGTATCTCTTTTCCTGGCAAAGATAATTTTGGTGATCAATAGGGGAAGTCGATCCACAATATGGAGATTGATTTTTGTTATAGGTAAACCCACATACATGAAAGTCTTTCCATGTTTCATGGTATTTCTAAGTCTCATACTTAGCGAATTCGGGTGCAATCCTTTGTGACATAATTTTTGGCACGCTTAGTGGGACTTTGAACTACTTCTTAGTTAAAAGATCTTGATTTGGATTATTGTTTTGATATGAACACCAATTTTTTAGCCTTAAAGAAGTAAATACTATTATACCCAATGACTCAATTCTTTGGTTATTCAGTAGAAACAATTATTGCAGTCTATGAAAAAGGTTTATACATGTTAAAGTAAGGACATATTTGAATACCAAGAGATGCCACCTATAAGGAGTGGTAGAGAACAAAGGAGAGGATCTAGATCACATGATAGAGGAGGAAGAATACCTCTTCCTTATATTTATCCTACTATAACATCTTTTGAGAATCCATTATTTGGAAGTTTTGAATATTTATCTAATCAAGCACCCAAGGATTTCTCATTCCCAAGCAATTTTGGGGTTCATAGTTGTTGAGCATCATTTTTACATGAGACAAAAGCTTGGAATTTGAGATGAAAATTCCCTTCTTGAAAGAATGATGAAAGTCATTCCCAAGGTTCTTTTAGGCTAGGTCTCAACCGTATGGATAGCTCAATTGAAGATAAGTGTGAAACTATTCACGAGGAGGCCTTTGTTGGTTCGATTCTTGAAGAGGCTACAAAACAAACTTGAACAAAATAACTTTTTTGTATTTTTTATTGATTTAGATATGTATGTAATTCCTATTGTGCAAATTTAATATGAATCCATGATTAATCAAATTTCCAAACAAAAAATAAAAGGTTAGGGTAACGAGAAACTGAAATCAAATAACTTGTGAGAAAATTCCTAAAGAACGTAAACTACTGATATATCAAACTTGAAAATTAAACCACCGGGTAATTTTAAAGAAAACCCACACAATATGAATCAAAACTGCTCACAAATCATTAGATACAGATGTGATGATCAATGGAATGTAAATAACAGATGTAAGATTTCTCAAAACTCATCAAATCATGAAGCCTCCACGAATGCACACACACACTAGACAAATTTATCCTTACACACGAATGAAGTAATTCCTCAATAGTTCATCACAACAAGATGACGCAACAATTATAAACTCCAAGCTAACAAATACCACAGACACAATACACAATAAAATGAATGGCTCTCTGAAATAGAGGAATTAGCAGACACAAACTCATAAATTTCTCAAAGATGGAAGAATTATCACACCATGATTGAAGCACAAAATGCATTAAACTTTATTATAGAAAAATATCCCCCCTAATTATATTTTTATGATGTTTATATATAGTGCTTCACCTTTGCAAATAAGAAACTCATAGCTAGGGTTCTACGAATAAAACTAAAAATAAAATTTAATCTAAAGCTTAGTGAAGCAAAACTACTTCTAAACTAGCCCTAAACAAGATTCCATGGAATCTAATCCATTTTCATTACATTTACATGAGAAAATAAGGCTAAATTCACCCGAAAAACAAGAGATCAATGCTAGAGTTCCACCATTTTTTGAGCTGGAGTCTTCTTCAAAACTTGGAGTTCTTTTTTGGAATCTTTGTCATGGCTCCTCTTTGTGAATTCAACTAATTGATATCCCCAAGGCTAGAAAAAAAAACCCCAAACATGCATTAAATATGACCCAAAACAAGTTCTTCATGCAAATTATTTCTATGCCAAAATGACCTAGAGATTTATGACCTTTATCCTAACTCCAAAAAATGACAGACTGGAAAATGACTAAGTATAAAAAAATTATTGTCTAGGAATTTCGGCTTTTCAGACTTGGAAACATTGAACTTTGAACTTGTGAACTTTGAACCTCTGAACCTCTGAACTTTGAACCTTCGAACTCCAAACCTCTAAAAATCTAAACTTTAAACCTTTGAACTCTGAACCTCTGAACTTTTGAACTTCAAACCTCTAAAAAATATGAACTTCGAACTTTTGAACTCTGAACCTCCAAAAATTTGAACTTTGAACTTGTGAACTCTAAACCTCCAAACCTCTAAACTTCAAATCTTCAAACTCCAAACGTCCAAAAATATAAACTTCAAACTTTCAAACTCTGAACCTTTGAACCTTCAAAGATTGGGCAACTTCATAACATCCAACTATTTTTGTTGCCATTTCTGGAATTAAGCAACCTTAGAGCCAAACTCCTGAATCCTAGATATGATCCATGATCTCCCTAAAATATTTGTTGTAAATCATATTGGGTGTTCACCGTGGTCATAATTCCCATGAATTGTTAAACAATATTCTTGGTAAAATATAAATTCTCCTTTTTCTTATTTTCATACAACTGCAAGTCAATCTCATTGAAGAATTTCTCTTAAATCGTCGGTTCATAATATGCCACATTGAGATTATTAGTTTTGCAACCACAAATAATGCCTTGTTAGTAATATTTATTGAAAACGGGAAATTAAACTAGAGCAACATGCAATATAAGAAAGGAAAAAAACTAAATCTAAAAAACACACAAACAAAACAAAGGCCACAAAAGGGAAAATAAAAGAGGGGGGAAAACACCAAAATTTGAATCAATTGACATCCAATGTTTGGGAGCACATGGGCCCACAATATGACTCACCAGATGCATAATCAAATTGACCATAAGGGTCCTTCAAAGAAACTAAAAGTGAAAAAAGGGGGTCCCCATTTTGGGAAAGTGCTTGAAATGGGGTGTGTGTCATGGAACCACAACAATAGAATATTTGGTTTAGAATTACTAGCATATATAGAATAATCAATAGTAGGTGCAATTTTTGTACTAGCAATTAATCTAGTACAATAGCTTGCTATAAATCTAATTTTACAAGTTCAAAATCAAATGGCCCATCAAGTACCTAGAAATTGACCTTTTGTGGCTTTTAATTTGGGTAATCCATTGAATATTCAGCAACATTGTGACATTCTAGGAGCCACACTTAAAACTCTACCATATTTTTCAAGTGAGGACCATGTATCTGTATGCACCCAAAAATGGTCGCCTAGACTTTGGGCCCCATTTATTTGATTTATCAATCCTGAATCATTTTTATCAATAATCAATATTTTCAACATTATCATTTCTTGACCAAATCTTAATTTCGATCATATATTAGATTTTTATCCTTGGGCTAACCATTTATCCTAAGTTTTTATTTATTTAAAAGGAATATTTCCTCCCCTTTTAATAAATAAAAAGCCCCACTTTTCCTCTTATCCTAAGTTGCACAAATAAAGCATTATTCTTATTTTACAAAAAGGAAAAAAGCACTTTTTGTCTCACATGAGGCTCAAAAGTCAACACTTCACTCTCATTGGAGGATATGTGTGCACATGGATTGCTCCTCTTTCAAGCTCTACCGCTGATTAAGACTTTTGCCTCTTAATCTCAATGGTCCATTTCACCTCATTTCTTATAAAAGGAGAGCTCTCTCCTTCATTTGCATGTCCATATTTTATGCTATTGTTATGCTGCAGGTTTTGGAGCTCTCTTTGAAGACACTCAAGCTTTGAAGCCTTGACATTTTTAGTTGCATTTCATAATAGTTTTGCTTTCATAGTTACATTCATGGCATCATAGATTAGATTTCCTTTTATGCAATAGACTAGATCTCACATAGCTTAATTAGGGGCTTGAAATCCATTGCTATTCTCTTTTATAGCTTAGATTGTACTTCCATTTTCATAGCATAGCTTGCACATTTACATCTTCATTTTAGTTGCATTTGCATTTCATTTCCATTTAGATTCTTGGAGATATTGGCATTGTTGCCCTTGTCTTCACTTGAATCTCTCATTGTATGGTTGACTAGCAAGGTCACTTTCTTGTAGCTCTAGCTGAGAGCAAAAACTCATAGTCCCTTGCAACTCCATGCATAGAGAGCTATGAGCCGCTTTGTGAGGCCTCACTCTTGAGCAACCTTGCATGTAATGGTTCATAGAAGTGCACCATTTTAGTGTGTACATTTCTGGCGCCCACCGTGGGGCAGAGTAGATAGCTTTGTCCTTTCATTTGATGTATTTTTCGTCATTTTCGGATTAATTTTCGAAAAAATCTGCGTCTCTGGTTTTCTGTCTCAGATTATCGCGCGACACTTCTCAAAAATATCGCGCGATATACTTCCTGTCTTGGCGCGATAATTCACTCGGAAAGAGTATCGCACACATATATTGACTTCTGTCGCCTGACATCGGGCGAAGTATCGCCTGTCATCGTGTGAAGTATCGCGCGACTGAGAAGTATCGCCCAACTATAGGAAACTGTATCGCGCGATACTGTTGAAGACTGAGAAATATCGCCTGGTCTGGCAGAGACTTGCGTTTTCAGTTTTTTGTCCGAATTTGATTATTTTAGCTTGCTGTTTTGTTTTTCTTTGTTTAGATAGGTCTAACCTGCATCTTTTAGCATGAATCCATCAGATTATTGCACATTTACATTTGGATTTTGATTTTGCTAACGTTGTGGGTCTAACAAGTTGTGTTTGTAGGTGCTCTCCTTTGCTTGAAAATTGCTAAAAACGCATGTCAAAGAGGGCTACTAACAGTTTTTGCAGGGCTGCCCAAGCATAAAAACAAAAAAAAAAAAATTCATTTCTTGCTTGTTGTTATTTTCCTTTCATTTGTGGCATTTACTAATTGTATTAGGAATCTTAATACCTTGTGAAAGAGATCTTGAGGTGGTAGGAGAAGTATGCTCTTCACCTTTAGGTGAATCAGAAAATCTTGACCCATCTTAAGGTTTTGGAAGCAAGGGGGTAATTGATCTCTTTGCTTGGTGTGTTTGGGAGAGATTCTTGAGATAGGGGAGTATGCTCTTTACCTTTGTGGTGAATCAAAAACCTTGAACCTCAAGATTTGATCCATTTTTGTTTAGTTTAGGAATCTTTTAGCGGGCCTGCTCTTAAGCAATCAAGAGGAACGACTCAAGTGGGGACAACCTTGTCATCATTCTCCTTGGTGGCAAGTGATTCCAACTCACTATAATCTCAAGGCTATCAAGGACACCAAAAACCTTGATAGACATAACACTTGTCTTCGTTTGATGTGAGTAGCTCATGGGATTGCGACCATGAGGAAAATATTGAACAAGAATGCTTAAGGTACTCTTGAGGCCGCGAGGTCCTAGTCCTTTATGAGGAGCAAGAGGGGTGTTGTGAATGGAAATCCTTATTAAGAACCATTAGATAGAAGCCACCCTCTTTTAGTCTCTTATCTTCTTAGTGCAAGGATTGATCCAAGTGATTTACCTGGATCACCTTAAGATACTCACCATATGTGTCCCTTTGGTTGTGTCATTTGACATTTCCATGACAAAGCCAACATCTCTTGTGGATAACCACTTGGTGTGAGGCGAGGGGGCATCAAGTTGTGGGCTAAGTTGGTAAGTATAGAGCCTTGACTTTCTAGGATAGATTTGCTTGAAGTGTTTTCGATTGTGTGATACCAGTGCAAACGTTCTTACATACAAACAATCGGTAATATTCATAGGGTGTTGTTCCAATTTTGATATCACAAGTGTTTGTCTTGGCAAGGTTGCTTTTTCCCTTGTTTCAAGTGTTTGAGACCATGTTTTGATCCCTTGCTGTTTGCAAACCTACCGAAATTCTGCTGATATCGTGACTGAAATCAGAAACATCAACCCTCAGACTAAAAATTTTGACCAAACAGACCAAAAAATGCAAATTTCACACAATTCTGGTCAAGAGTTAAATAATTCTGCAACAGTATCGCGCCCTGTAAGGTGAAGTATCACGCGATACTTCGCTCATGATAGAAATATCGCCCCCTTTAAAGAGAAATATCGCGCGATAGTTCTCCCCTGACGGACTATCGCCTGACCTGCCTGGAGTATATCGCCCGCAAGTGTTAAGAAGTATCACCTGGCTTAGGGCGAAGTATCGCACGGGTATAGGTTTATCGCCCCAGTAGCCTGGAGTATATCGCCTGGTTCATTTTTGCCGTGCTTAAATTTTGGTCAGTTTCAGTTGCTGTCAATTAGGCTAGGTCTTAGAGAAGGCTTCTCACCCTGACGTTTGAGATCTGTCTTGACTCCAAATTTCTGGTTCTTAGTTCTCCGGGATAGCATCATTTGATTTACAAAGTCACTTTGGAATAATTGTCAAGTTAGAAAGCCATTCTTGGTGCCAAGGTCCACCTTTAAAATTGTTAGCTATATTCTGGGAAAATTTTAGTTCTCTTATTGTCCAAATCGCTTTTATTTCAATTATCTTTTGGCCTAGTCCAACCTCCTGATTCAAAAGTGCAAGGGTAGTCACCCTTTGATTTGAAGCACCTCTTTGACAGTGTTGGTAAAGCCCTCTTTTTTTTCTTTTTCATTTCTCTTTGGACAATAGAAGACTTCGATTATCCTAGTTTGGTGTTGACACTTTGAAAGGTCACCTTATCATTGAGAATATCCCTCTTTCATGTCAGTTACGACAAGGTACCAAGTTAATCAAGGGAAGCGACCCCCTGTTGCCTTTAGCCAGTTACCACCTATCAAGACCCGTCGACAACCTAAGGGAAAAGGACCCCTTTTTGACCAATCTCTTAAGAGTGAATCCGAGGTTTGTTTTAATCCGGGAGCTAACCCTAGTGAAGTGAGCACCTCTTTCATACCACTTTCATCAAGTATGGACATGAGTTACACTTTCACCCGACAACAAAGAGAAGCCATGAATCAAACTCTCGAGGATATCTTTCAACGACACAGAAGAGAGTATGGTGGTTCTTCTCATGCTAGTCCACCCGGGTCACCTCCTAACAACGCGAGGTATTTTGATGCTCATCAATGAGCCGAAAGACAGCATAAGTCAGCTCACTCAGATTCAGGGTCACAACACGAAGACCAGAACAACGAATCTAGTGATCACCATATCAACGCAGCTAATGCAATAAGGCATTCAAGACAAACCTCCCCACTTAAAGACACTTCTCGATATGCAAATACAAGATTGAGAAGCATTGAGAGAGAGAAGCAAGCCTACTTAGATGAACAGGCTGCTAAAAAAGAAAAATTCTGACAACTAGAGGAAGAGGAACGTGCATTGTTGGATATACAGAAAAGAGTCGCCCAAGAAGAAGAAGATAGACTCTATGCACAACAACTCTAAAGTCGATTTAATGGGAGGGGAGCCAATAGTGGGATCAACTCGCCCCCATCTACCCCTTCCCCTAGCCCTCGAAGGAGATCAAAGACACCCTCACAATCCCCAAGTCCTAGAGGAAGAAGGACTTCAAGATACGACCATCATAGGAGACAGTCATCTCATAAACATTCAAAGCAACCCTCCCAACGAGCACATCATGGCTCACAACATGGAGGCAGTTATGCTAAATTTGATCATATGGACTTTATGACTATGCAACAAGAACCATCCTTTCAAGCCTATGTGGAGCAATACGTGGAACAAAACAAAGACCAATTCTTGGAAAGTCTTATCAACAAAGGCGCTAAAGTTCCATATAATTTTGATGTTCACCAAAAAAATCAAGAAATAGAATCCTTCAACTGATGAGGTGATCTTACAAATGCAAAAGGATATAGACAGAATGAAGGCTCCCAAGAGCACATTTCATTTGGACTCCATATGTCCTAACCCCATTGACAAAAGTGTGGTGATGGTAGAATTTCCTAAGAAAGTTGAATTCCCAACATACGACAAATATGATGGCACTGGTGACCCTCACGACCATGTTCGACAATTCTACATAATGAGCTTTTCCTTTCACCATGAAGACTCCTACTTGCTGAGATTATTCCCAAGGAGTTTAAAAGGTCAAGCCATGGAGTGGTTCACCAACCTTTCCCCTCCAGTAAAGACATTTAAAGAACTTGTCCAAAGATTTGTTCAGCATTTCGCTTACAACTTATCTAGGTCAGTCACAATGCTTGATTTGTGTAAACTTAAACAAAATCAAGGGGAATCTTTTGTCACCTTTTTACAACGATGGAGTCGATTGTGTTCAAAATACCCAAGGACAATCCCTGAAGAAGAGAGAATTGATATCATTGTGAACAATCTAATACCAGAACTCAAATATGAAGTCAAGAAAATCCCATTTAATTCCTTTGATGATATGGTAGAGGTGGCATGTCGCATTGAGGATGTCCTAAAAGAACAAGGAATTTTGGCTAAACCAACAAATAACAACAATAGCCAAAATAACAATACTAATGGTAACAAGGACAAAAAGAACTCTTATTGGAACAAAAACAAGCAAGTGGTCAACGACGGAGTTGTTGATTCATCTCAGGTCAAAAATGAAGGAGTTCTTAACCTCTCTCATGTAGTTCAAGCTATGAAGTTGCAAACATCGTCAACGCAGCAAGACAAACCTAAGTATCAAAAGAGATCCAAAACGGAGAAAAGACAATTTACTAAATTGGGAGAATCCTATGCAGATGTTTTTAAGACATTAGTTGCTCATAATTTGGCGCACCCACAAGATCCTACAAAACATCGAATACCAGATCCTTTACCTCATTGGTGGGATGCTAAGGCTTTTTGCGTTTTCCATAATGGGATTGGACACGACATAGAAAATTATTTTAAACTCAAGCATCTTGTCCAAGACCTTATTGAGAAAGGACAATTACAAGTGGATGGGTTAACTACTAATGCAGACCATAAAGCCTTTAAAGAGCCCTTGCCTAAATATGAAAAAGGAGAGAATTCCAGCAGTAAGAATGGCAAGGCGGCTATTAACTATACATACACACATGCTGATAATGTGATTAACATGCTTGAAGTAGCTGACGATAACATCAACATGGTGAGAAAGAAAGATCCTTATGGACATAAGGTGGACTCAATTCCTATGACTAATGAAAGACCTGCTGTGGTGATAAGAGGTCCTCACTCACAAGGAATGCCCCAGTCCCTCAATGCTGTCACTAGGGGTCAGGCCCAAGCACCCATTATCATCAAAGGTCCTAGCACTAGCAAGTCTAAACAGCCCGTGTCCAAAGGTGCTCCTCCCAAATCTGTCGTTGGTTTTGATTCCAATTATAATCTTATTGACCAGCTACAACGTACACCCGCTCAGATATCCATTTTTGAGCTTTTAGAATTATCTCCTAAGCACAAGCGCATCCTCGAGGATGCTTTGCGAGCAGCCAATGTTCCTAATAACTTAGATATCGACCAATTCCAAAACATGGTCAACCATTTGGCTAGCCCTCATTTCCTCACCTTCTCAGAAGAAGATGACAAATCCATTAGTCACCCACATAATTTGGCCTTACACATCGAGGTCATGATTCATAAAACCCGTGTTAGGCGTGTACTGATAGATGGGGGTGCGGGGCTCAATATTTGTACCCTGAGTTTGCTGCTAGCTCTAGGGTATTCCGAGAACGTCATTGACACAAAGAAAAGAATCACAATCAAAGCATATGACGAAGCAGAAAGAAGTTCTAAGGGATTGGCTGTTTTGCCTATTCGTATTGGTCCCGTAGAAAAAGACATATTATTCCAAATTGTTTATGTTGGACCTCTAGCCTACAACATTTTGCTAGGTAGGCCATGGATTCATGAAATGCAGGTAGTCCCATCGACATATCACCAGTGTGTTAAGTTTCCCCATAACGGTGTAGAAATTTGCATCCCTGGAGACAGTGCTCTATCAGTTAATAACATTTCTATGGGATTACATGTACCTTTGAATAGAGAAGCTGACAGTCCTAGTAGTTCACTTGAACAATGCAAGCAGAAATTCAAGACCATGGACCTTGGGATGGGAGATTA
Organism: Chamaecyparis obtusa; assembly: GCA_027943335.1. Lineage (NCBI taxonomy): Eukaryota > Viridiplantae > Streptophyta > Pinopsida > Cupressales > Cupressaceae > Chamaecyparis > Chamaecyparis obtusa. The sequence goes on along the minus strand of BSBK01003845.1, from coordinate 629,123 downwards.
TAAGATTGATTCTTTTACAAAAATGCCAATCTCTCCTAGGTCTTATGGGAGACCCTCCCCAAATGTAAAGCCCTCGTCATCAGCAATGACGTTATTTGGGAAATTTGTTGAGTCTTTGGTCCCCATCCAAGAAGAGAAAGAGGAAGTTGCTGTAAGGGACTGGATATATCGCGAGGAGAAATACAAACATAATGAGAATTTTGCTCCTTCACCTGAAACTTATGGGAAAGGGTATACACTGGTTTAAAATATGGGATATCCGGGATTTGGTCCCCTTAGTCATAGGCTGGACGCTAAAGCTAAGCCTCTTGATCATGCTCTTTTTGGACAAAAAAATAAGTCCACGGTCGGCTTAGGTTTTGAGAATAAGAAGAAGAAAGGTATCCCTATCCCAGCTGCGACGGACAGTGACAGTGATGCAGATTATACGCCTGATCTTTCCAACCAACAAGATGTGTCTGATGATTGGGTGCCCTCAACGAATCTCCTTTGGGGAGATTCCATATATTTGATGCTTAATAGTCCTACTATCCCAGCTGCGACGGATAGTGATTGTGTGACTTCTAGATCGACAAAGGAAAGTGTTACTGTCCTAGCTGCGACGGATAGTACCAATACTAGCACTAGAGAGGGGGAAACCCTTCCTAACCTTGAGGCTTCTACATCACGAGGCCTAAATGATGACTCAGAGACAGACTCCCATGACTATGAATGGGATTCACTTTCAGACGTAACAATTGATCTAGCCGTGGATATTATCCATGCCTATAGTACCCAACCCGATGCGACTAACGATCCTAGTGTCAGACTAGAGGATTGCCCTCCTCAAATTGCCTTAGTAGACGACGCTTCGTTTGATAGGATGAGCCCCAATTCAGGTATCTTAGGAGAAGACTTGATGAACTCCGATTATATTTTCACCAGAGATGACACCTTTCGCATTAACAACATCGAACCTACCATTGACTTACCCCTTGTTCACTTTGACCTGATTGACTGGTCTCAGCGCCACCAAGAGCCCACATTCCTCACATTTCACAATGATTACAAAATTGCTTGCTATCTGAATGCTCTCGAACCCGTGGCTTCTTCCACCAGTCAACCAACAACCAGCATGACAGAGCCTGATATTAAGTACCTCAGTCTCAAAACAAAAGAGAAAAAGAAAAATAGGTCTGATGGCGAAAACCACTTTGTGGCGGTGTCAGAACCAAAAATAGTAAAAAGAAATGACGCATCCAAAGGTGAAAACCTCTTTGAGGCACCTAAGGATGGGGTACTTAATAACTTGCCGAGTTATTTCCAAGATAGATCATCAATATTGATTGAACCAACAAAGCCGATCAATTTAAACACAGAAGAAAATCCTCAGATAGTCTATCTTGCTCAGTCTTTATCAGATGAAGAGACCAAGGCATATGTACAGTTTTTACAAAAAAAGAAAATTAATTTTGCATGGACCTACTCAGACATGCCAGGGCTTGACACGAATCTCATAATGCATCACTTATCTATAGCTCCAGGAGTCAAGCCAGTAAAACAGAGATTAAGAAAAATGCATCCACATATAGCTCTACTTGTCAAAGGAGAATTAGAAAAACTTTTGAGAGCTGGATTTATTAGAGCCATCGATTATGCAGAATGGATCTCAAACATAGTATCGGTCTCCAAACATGATGGGTCCATTCGTGTCTGCACAGATTTTAGAGATCTAAACAAAGCCTGCCCAAAGGACGATTTTCCACTTCCAAACATTGACATGATAGTGGACATGACGGCAGGCTATGACATATATCCCCTAATGAATGGTTTCTCGGGGTATAATCAAATCAAAATAGCTCCTGAAGACCAAGAGAAAATAGCATTCACATGTGCATGGGGAACCTACTGTTGGAACGTCATGCCATTCGGGTTAAAGAATGCAGGAGCAACCTACCAAAGAGCTATGACGACTATCTTTCATGATATGATGCACAAAAATATGGAAGATTATGTGGATGATACCCTGGCAAAATCAAGAAAAAGGGACACACACCTCAATGATCTGGAAATAATTCTAGATCGTATGGAACAATTTCAACTCAGATTGAATCCAAAGAAGTGCGCATTTGGCGTCACCTCAGGCAAACTTTTAGGATTCATAATATCAGCAAAAGGTATCGAGGTTGACCCCGAAAAGGTCCAAGCAATCCTAGATATGCCACCTCCTCGAAATATCAGCCAAATGAGAAGTCTTCAGGGACGTCTTCAATCTATTAGGAGGTTTATTTCTCAGCTTGCAGATAGAGCGCAACCCTTCAACAAGACATTACATAAGGGTGCTTCTTGTGTTTGGAACGAGGATTGTCAAAAGAGCCTAGATCAGATCAAACAATACTTGGCTAACCCTCCAATCTTAATGCCTCCTATTCCAGGGAAACCATTGATCCTATATATTTCAGCTACAGACACTTCCCTGGGGGCATTATTGGCTCAAACAGATGATACTGGGAAAGAACGGGCCATCTACTATATCAGCCGTACTCTAGTCTCTTATGAGATCAATTACAATAATATTGAGAAGTCTTGTCTTGCGGTGGTGTTCGCTTCTCAAAAGTTGCGCCACTACATGCTTGCTCATACCATACATTTGGTTGCCAAAATTGATCCCCTTAAATACTTGCTTAGTAAGGCTGCCCTGACGGGTAGACTTGCTAAATGGATGATGGTCCTCACTGAATTTGACATAGAGTACGTTGAAAGGAAGGCAATAAAAGGGCAAGCTATTGCTGACCAATTAGCTGATTTTCCAATCCAGGATAGTATGCCAGTTCAAGTGGAATTCCCAGATGAATACATCTTATATACCACTACTCGCACTTGGACAATGTTCTTTGATGGCTCCCGCATGCAAAATGGATCAGGTGCTGGAGTGTTATTTGTTTCTCCACATGGGTACAACATTCCGAAGTCTTACAAATTATTATTCCCATGTACCAATAATATTGCAGAATATGAAGCCTTAACTAATGGCTTGAGAATGGCTATAGAATGAAATATCACAGAATTACATGTCTTTGGGGATTCTCAGTTAATCATCAACCAAGTCAATGAAGAGTATCAAACCAAGGATGACAAATTGATACCCTATAAAAAGATGGTTGATTCTTTGAGACGCTATTTCACCTTTGTGACGTTCCAACAAATCCCTAGGACAGAGAACAAAGCTGCAAACGCCATGGCTACATTAGCTTCACTTCTTCAGTTGGAGACACATGAATCCAGATTTGAAGTCTTGGTGGAAGAGCTACACCATCCCATCTTTGACTCATCTGAAAGCCGTGTCATTTGTACCATTATCACACACGAGTCTTCCCGATATGGTGCAATCTATTCATATCTTCATGATGGCATCATCCCTGACACATTCACCCACTTCGAATGCCAAAACCTCATCCGTAACGCCTCTCACCACACCCTCATCTCTGGTGACTTATATAGGAGGGGTTTAGATGGGACGCTCCTTAGGTGCTTGGAAAAGGAGGAATCCAACCAAGCATTAGCTGACATCCACGAGGGCATTTGTGGTGGACATTCTAATGGTCTTGTCATGGCCCGAAGGTTGCTTAGGGCGGGATATTATTGGCCCACAATGCAAATGGACGCAGTCACCTTTGCTAAGTCATGTGAAAAATGTCAGAAACACGGCAACCTGATTCATGCTCCGGGTAGGGAGCTGATTCCTTCTGTTTCTCATTGGCCATTTCAGCGCTGGGCCTTTGATCTAGTTGGGCAGATTCATCCCAACTCATCAGGTGGACACAAGTTCATTATTACTGCCACTGACTACTTCACAAAATGGGTGGAGGCTGTACCACTTTCTGTTGCTTCAGGAAGGACCATTTCTTTGTTCATCTTGAATCATATCATTTGCCGATTTGGAGTGCCTTCTGAGATCATTACTGACAATGGAGGTCAATTTAAGAATAAGGACCTAAAGCACCTATGCAAAAAGTTTAAAATCAAGCAACATTGGTCCTCTATCTACTTTCCACAGGGAAACGGACAGGCAGAAGCTTCTAACAAAACCATTCTTAAGATTCTTCATAGAACAGTACACAAGAATGGTAGGGATTGGCACTTACAAATCAATCCAGCACTATGGGCTTACCGAACAAGCATTCGCACACCTACAGGAGCCACTCCTTTCTCTCTCACCTATGGCGCTGAAGCAATATTGCCTTTAGAAGTCGAGATACCATCCCTTAGAGTCTCACTCAAAGGTTTGATTACAGATGAGGATTACCGCGCCATGAGGTTGCAGGAACTAGAACTTTTAGATGAGAAGCGTAAGGCTTCCTTTGATCATATGAGAGTGTATCAGAAGCGTATGTCCAAGGCATTCAACAAGAAGGTTCGCCCTAGAGAATTTCAAATAGGTGATCTTGTTTTACGAGAGAACCCTAAGAATCAACAAAACAGAGAGCAAAAGGGCAAGTTTGAACCTAACTGGCTTGGACCATATGTCATCACAGCTGCTTTTGGTACTGGTGCGTATTTACTGACAGATCCTGATGGAGAACAGCTCCCTGATCCCATCAACATTGTGCACCTCAAGAAGTTCTATCCTTGATGCCCGTTCTGTCTGGGGGCATCTTTTGTACATATTTATTGGTCCTGAAAAAATTCTAAAAAATTGATATATGATGCTGAAAAAATCCTACAAAGCATAAAAAGTCCTGAAAAAATACAAAAAAATAAAAATATTCAAAAAAATAAAAAAATAAAAAAAGTGCCTTGGTGAAAACCTAGCAATAGGCGCCTTGGTAGCAAAAATACAAAAAAAATAAAATAAAATAAAATAAAATAAAAAATGAAAAAATGAAAAAAGATTCCAAGTGGTGAAAACTTGGAAACAGGCGCTACTTGAGGCCTTTGCACCCCTATTTGTTAGCATGCGTCCTCGACACTTAATCACTTCCCATCATGCCTTGACCTTATTTGGCCTAGTCTGGAATTGGTCTTTGTCTTTATCTAGGGGGCATAACTGTTCGAATAGGTCCTTTTGGTGCGTTTGTCTCTTGGGGCATTTCACAAACAGGTGTTTTTCAACACCACCCCAAAACAGTGTTTTTCAACACTACCCTTGCGTCGAGTGTTTCTTAACACTTATCAGATGTCTTACCCAATAGTCTAAAGTATGATGCGATATTTCTCATTAGCAGATATGATACTCAGAATTTGACTCTATGACCAACACACACACACTTAAACAATCAACTTGTTGAGATATGTTGACTTTATTTTTCTTTGTGTGCTGTTTATGAGGATTTCTTTGACGAGTGGTCTCTCCCTGCGAAGTTTTCGATGATGCATAGCTAGAAGACTGAGGGAATGAGAACATGTTTTATTTCTTTATCTGCTTGTGGGTATATTTTGTTGATCCTAACTGTCATGAGCATTTATGCTGGTCCTACTTGACACTATGGATTGACAAGGTATTATCCTTGACTGTTTGCAAGTGCATGCTTCTAGCTATCCTGATTTTCATGTGTCTTGATACAAGCATAATCTTGCCATATCAAACTTAGGTGACCTCACTGCATTAGTCATCTGGACCTATATGTCTTTGATGCCTAGGTGAAATTTCCACATTTCTATCTGATAAAGATCATATTCATATCCACATAGTTATGCTAGTGTGCATTGTATGATCTTATGACGCTACCAATAACGCTCGATGATGATAATTAGATGTCTATAAGCATTGTAACCTTGCAAGTCAACCACTTTCATAGTAGCTTGCATTTTTAGGTTCATGTTAGTCTAGTCTTGCATTTTGCATATGGAAAGAGCTCTCCTTTTCATCCTACGTGGACCTATCGGTCAACTGCGCTCACCTTCTCTTCTTCTTGATCATGTCTTTCGCTCCTTATCTTTTTCATCTCGAACCTGTTCCTGTTCATCACAAGGGGTTAATCACATCATCATATCTATATCAAAAATTGTCATTTTCAAGAAACATAAGTCTATATCATACATATGAGAATTAAACATACATCTATGAGAGAGAACATACATGAGCACATACATAAGCATTTTTGAGCAAAATGACAAGACAATATACATAAACTGATACATCCATCACAAGTGAGACAAATACACATGATATATCGAACATCCAGTAATCTCATAAATTAATATACAATGTCATGATATCCAATATGAGATCCCAAAATCTAGATCAACAGTCTCAAAATATGTCCAAACATCTAAGACCTAACCCTAAGACTCGCTACCACCCTCGTGAGGAGCTCGTGGTGGTGGAGGAGGCATAGCTCTCCTATCAAGTGCCACATCTGATACCCCTGCCCGCTGAGAGTATGATGGTGCTCTCTCACCCTCTGGGACGGCCTGCAGATATAACCCGTGATAATAGGTAGCTCTCGCTGACTCCTGTCAGAGCTCCAGTGCCTCGACCTGTGCCATCGCCTCACGACGTGCTATCTCTGCTCTCAGATCAGCTATCTGCTGATCCCGCTCTGCCCTCAGATCCAGGAGCTGCTGATCTCTCATGGCTATAGTGGTCCGCAGCTGCTATATCTCTACCTCCTGAGCCTATATCTGGGCTCTCAGGTCCTCTCCCCCCGCAGGCTGCTCCTGCTGTATCTCTACCTACCGGCGAGCTGGTCTCGCCTCCTCCTCAGGTGTAGCCGATCTCTGTCCCCGTGACCATTTTCGGCCACCTGATCTCGACCCCTCTCCTCTCTCCATCCTCCTCTCTCTCCCCCTCCTGCCATCTCCTCCATCCCCTCCCTCCTCTCCTCCCTCCCCTCCGTCTCCTCCATCTCCTTCGTCTCCTCCCGGCGCTGGCATCTGTGCATCTGGTACTATAAATCAAGGGAATGGTACCCTCCACCGCTCTGCTCTGTAGGCTCCATCAGCCCCTGCGTCTGCCACATCTGGGAAATAATCCCAAGGCTCGCCCCTGATAGCTGCTGTCTCCGCGACAGCCTGCTGATAATCTAACATGGGTAGCCACCCATGTCCCTCCTCATCCCTGGCTCTGGCATAAGTGGTAGTCTCTGTCGAGACTCGCTGCTGCCTCCCAAACTGCCGCCACACCCGAGTGATGCAGAATCTCTCTACGATCTTTGCATATCGACCTACCAGTAGCCGACTGCACAGCATATAGCTCAACTCATCTGCGGCATCCCCCCAAACCTCAACCTCCTTGTACGGCCTCCATGTGAATGAGGCTATCTTATCCAGAATCCATCTTTAGTACATCACATCCCCAGAATGAGCATGTGATATAAACCCGATGTACCTATAAATGAAGGGGTACCTCCTCTCCCTCGACTGAACCCTGGGGCACACCACAGCAATGTGATCCCATCCCCATACCTATGCCAGGATGGCACCACATGCCCATATCCGACCGTCCCTGTAGACGATCTCGTGCAGCTCATGATACATCTCTGCCAAGATCGCAGGCCCCCATGCCATCCGTCGAGGCCTGCCTACCAAGTCTACCAGTAACCTGCCCCATCCGAGCGGGAATCCCTTCTGACTGTGATCAGTCATCAGGATCTGTGAAATGATAGATGCCACAATGCATGGCACCAGATAATCTTTGCCAAAATCATCAAGCAGTCGCTCCCAGCTGACATGCCTATCCAGGATAGTCACATCCTGAAACATCTCTTGAATCAATCGTCGCCCCTCAGTGACATCCTGATCATAGTATACCTGTGACAACACATAAATCATGTTAGTTTTCATCTTTTGGAAACATTACATTTTACATGACTAGATCTTAAAACATGATTATACTTACAGGCTCTCCATGGCATGGAACTCAGAGGATCCTATTGACATCCTCCAGTGTGATGGATGCCTCGCCTGTAGGAAGGTGGAAGGTGTTGTACTCGCTATGCCATCTCTCAGCCAGCGCAGTCAACAACCCATGGTCTGCTCAGATATACGGATACCGCAACAGATACCGAAATCCCATCGCCCTGAGGTCGGCATTGCCCGGATCATCCAGATCTCGGACACACCGCAATCTTGTCACCTTCGGCGCTCTGATAATGAGCGCCAGAAAAACCTCCTGCAAGCCAAAACCAAACCCGTTGTTAGCACATATTATGATGGATGTCCAAAAACTCAGTATAAAATATCTTAAAAATGTAACATTGTCTAGACCCATGTCATTTTTGCTCAAAAATGCGTTAAATATCAAATTTTTCAATTGGGCGATATTCTTTTTTGGAGAAGTATCGTGCGATACTTCTCCCTATAGTGGGGCGATAAACCTTGTACCATGCGATACTTCACCCAGTATCATGCGATACTTTGCCCAGTATCGTGCGATACTGGTGTCTAAGGTCGCACGATACTTTTGGGGCACGCGAAGTATCGCGTGATACTTCTCCCCAAAGTGTGCGATACTTCTAAAGTATCGCGCGATATTTCACCCAACACAAAATTTTGAAATTTAAAATTTGAAAAAATGTGCTAAAAAGGCTATTAAATGCTAGAAATGACCAAAAAGCTCGAGTTTTTTGAAAACATACCGGGGCAGGATAGTGTGGTGACCGGTTGTGCAATTGGGCGCACTTGAATCGATGCCTGTGGATGGGAACTCCTGCTTGCTGGGCCATTTTCTCTCTCTAAAGCTCTGAAAATTTTAAAATCACTAAAAGACAAATGATTTTTGAAAATGACATTTTGACCCTTTTTATAGCATTTTGACTTTTTGACCTAATTTTCAAAACATCTCAGAATTACGCGAAAATTGCACCCCTAGCTAATTTCGACGTTCTGGATCCATTTTCGGACTCAAAATAGAAATTCGAGGTCATCTTGATAGTCAAAATCATGTTTTAAAATCTTCCCCCCTTCTGCGCAGTTGGCTGATCTTTTGAGGCCTAATCTTTTAATCTTTGCTGGGGCATCGTCATTCTTTCCTTTTCATGTCTTCCAAACTTCTAGTCTTTCATTCATATCCATTTCATTCCCTCATTTCTCACGTTGACTGCATCTTTCCAGTCAGGCTGGGGCATGTTCTATTGCCTAATGGTTAACCTATTTGACCCTTACATTCGATTATGATTTGATCAACCTTATCAATTTTTTATCTCTCCTCTATTTGATTTCGATTTCGATTCCGAGGGGGCAGTATTTATGGGATTCTCATCCCTGATTTCCTTGATTCTCTTGATTCAGACATCTTTTGTGAGCTTTCGCTCAAATTTGAGATTCTTATCTCCCATTTTTAGACATTGATTATTGCCTAGCAGTGACGGTGATAGTTTTTCTAAAGCTTGATTTGCACCTAGCAGCAACGGTGTTGGTCTAAGCTTTTATTTATGTTTGTCCAGATGTGATCCTGAATCGACCTCATATCTGAGTTGTTTTGTGATCCCAAATCGATCTCACATTGCAACTTGATTCTTTGACTACATGTGTTCCCAAATCGATCACACATTAGTCAAAGAGGGGCAAATGTATGCACCCAAAAATGGTCGCTTAGACTTTGGGCCCCATTTATTTGATTTATCAATCCTGAATCATTTTTATCAATAATCAATATTTTCAACATTATCATTTCTTGACCAAATCTTAATTTCGATCATATATTGAATTTTTATCCTTGGGCTAACCATTTATTCTAAGTTTTTATTTATTTAAAAGGAATATTTCCTCCCCTTTTAATAAATAAAAAGCCCCACTTTTCCTCTTATCCTAAGTTGCACAAATAAAGCATTATTCTTATTTTACAAAAAATAAAAAAGCACTTTTTGTCTCACATGAGGCTCAAAAGTCAACACTTCACTCTCATTGGAGGATATGTGTGCACATGGATTGCTCCTCTTTCAAGCTCTACCGCTGATTAAGACTTTTGCCTCTTAATCTCAATGGTCCATTTCACCTCATTTCTTATAAAAGGAGAGCTCTCTCCTTCATTTGCATGTCCATATTTTATGCTATTGTTATGCTGCAGGTTTTGGAGCTCTCTTTGAAAACACTCAAGCTTTGAAGCCTTGACATTTTTAGTTGCATTTCATAATAGTTTTGCTTTCATAGTTACATTCATGGCATCATAGATTAGATTTCCTTTTATGCAATAGACTAGATCTCACATAGCTTAATTAGGGGCTTGAAATCCATTGCTATTCCCTTTTATAGCTTAGATTGTACTTCCATTTTCATAGCATAGCTTGCACATTTACATCTTCATTTTAGTTGCGTTTGCATTTCATTTCCATTTAGATTCTTGGAGATATTGGCATTGTTGCCCTTGTCTTCACTTGAATCTCTCATTGTATGGTTGACTAGCAAGGTCACTTTCTTGTAGCTCTAGCTGAGAGCAAAAACTCATAGTCCCTTGCAACTCCATGCATAGAGAGCTATGAGCCGCTTTGTGAGGCCTCACTCTTGAGCAACCTTGCATGTAATGGTTCATAGAAGTGCACCATTTTAGTGTGTACAGTATCATCTATTGAGCATATTAGAGATGCAACTTCTTTGTATGTGTTGCATCAAGTGACTCGTCGGGATATTGCAATCACTCTTTTGAAAGCCTCTTTTAAGGGGAAGGCTTTATATTGGTTCATGGAGTTACTAGTGAATTTTATTTCTACATGGGATGAATTAGGTGAACAACTAAACCAACATTTTGAAGATAAATTAGATCATTTATCGCTAGTTGAGAAGTTAACAATAGTAACAAGGAATCGAAATGGGTAGATTTCATACTTCAAATATCGATTGGGGAAGACATGGAATAGAATACTAGTCCTAGTTAAGTCATCCAATGATTATACATTCTTGTTTTATTTGAAGGCATTAAATAGTGACATATTTGTACAAATTCAGTTCATGGGAGGACGTTCATCACTAGAAGCTTTTGATATTGCAATACAAGATGAAAGTAGTTTGATTCAGGCTGGTAAGTTAGCTCCAAGGTCTTTAATGCCTCTTTTTTTTAATATACAACCAAATGTACTTGTTATTTTGCCATTTGTTCCCCCAATTCCAACATTTCCATCTTTTAATAGCCAAGTTGTAGCACAAGGAATTGTTGCCTTGAACCATTCTAAAGAGTTTAAGGCCATGAAGCAACTTAATGAAAGGTTGGAAAAGGCAATTCACAATTTTGGCAATGAAGTGGTTAATCTTAAAAAACACAATTAGGATAGTAGACCTTATCAAGCACCATATTATCCAAGGCCCAATTTCCAGGCTGGGAATTAGACATAAGGAATTATAATAAGAGAACAAGTCAACCCTACAATCAAAATATTCCAAGCACATCAAAGGAGTTCATACATGTTCAAAATTACATGGATCGGGATCCATAATTTTGTTATATATATAATCAACAACTCTTTTGGATTAATTGTCCACAAGCCTTGCAAAAATGGATTCTTGATCTTCAAACAACCACATCCTCACATGCAGATTCATCACAAGAACATCATGATCAAGGTAAACCTAACATTGCCTTGATGAATTGCATGGAAGGTGAGGAGTGTTTTGCTACAAATTTTCAGCAAGGTCAAAATCAAAATAAAAAACCTATTTCAGTTGGTACAAGGTCAAAAAAGAGATTTGTTGAAACACATCAACAAGATGATAACGAAAAACAACAAGCTAAACCTATCTAAAAGTAGATATTTTTGTTATCTCTATTTGAGTATTAAAGATTGTCATTAGTATCAAAGACATTAGTCTATTACCTATATTACTCTAGTCAGTAAAAGCAAGCACTTAAAGCTAGTCGGTTACGTTTTAACACCGAACACCAGAGCAGTTTTACCGAGCATCAGTGTACACTGATACCAAGTGACAGTAAACACTGAATAGACTGGACACCAAGCACTAGTGTAATTATCGAGCAGTATATACAGTGTTTACCGAGCATCACAAAAAATGGCATAGTAATCAATAATGACACATTTATCTATGCAAACAGTTACAACATAATCACAAAATGTTTAACCAAGATCGAGGATCATTTATTATAGATATATTCATTAAATATGATGAAGATCTTTATGTAATTGCTAGATCTAGGTTATTTTTGTACACTGTAGATCTTAGGGTTTTCTCTAAGATATTGTAACCTAATTTTGATAAGTGGCAAAAGCAGTATGCTATATATTTGTATTTCATGTCATTTTTTATAATGGGAAAAGAAGAAGCTTGACAAGGAAGTTAAGAACAAGTAAAGAAGTTCTTGAAGCATTAGCCAACTTCAAGATATCAATTATCAGATAGAGCAAAACAAAATTTAGAGACATTCAGATTAAGCAGAATCAGACAACGCTACCGAGCATTTTAGAGCAGAGATCCTCACATCAAAAGGTGATATCTATTCATTATTTCATAGATCTGTATCAGACAAGATAGACTTGTCATTAGCAGATATATCCTATTATTTTTTAATCATTGTAACAGAGTTTGGTAAAATCTCTTAACAGAGTATACCTAACAGTCTTTTATGTAAATCTCTTAACCGAGTGCACACTCAAGTAGTGTTGTTAAAATCCTATAACTAGGTATATCTAATCAATCTAAAATGCTACTCCTAACAAGGTAAGATCACCAGAAGTGATCACCACTTGTAGCCCTAACAGGAAAACCTTTTGTATCTGTAGTAGTAAAGAATTTGTGGGTGTCATCCCCACCGTAGTTTTTACCTTCTAACAAGGGTTTCTGCATTACCAAAATACTTGCGTTATGTGATTGATATATTGTTGATTTCATGCTATTTAATTTTACAAGTTAACTGAATGAATGATACATACAATGGATTCAAGTTATATGTGAAGATACTACTATTTGTTGTTTAATGTTTGAGAGTTGAAAGTTTTTATGGGAACTGATTCACCCCTCCCCTCTCAGTACCCTATCTCTCCATCCCAACAATTTTATGGTATTTAGATGATGTTATTCATAAGAAAGATGATAGTAAAAAACACCAACACAACCATTACAAGGCCATTTAGATGATGTTATTCATAAGGAGAAACAAAAGGTTAGTTTTCCTCAATTTAATATAGTTGATCAAATGAGGAAGATGACATGCGGTATATTGATGTCAGATGCTTTGCAGTTTCCTAATTAAAATGAGAATATGAGAAAGGTATTAGTTGAAATCTCAACTACATAGCAACCAATTGAAAAGGCTGAAGTTTTACTTGCTAGTGAATCATAGTCCAAGAATGGACAATAGAAATCAAAGGTAAAAACCCCTCCATCTTATGTTACGCTTATCATTGGTGATTTTTTTGTACATAATTGTATGATATATTCAAGATCTAGAAGCTCCATGATGCAAAAACAACCAATTGATAAGTTGGGATTGAAATATGAGCCTATAGAGAGGGGTGTGGTACAGTTAGATGGATCAACTATTAATACAGTTGGGGTAATTAAGAATTTAAGTCTCACATTGCATACTTGCCCAAAAATTTTAGTTCCCTAAGATGTGTGTGTGTGTGTGTGTGTGTGTGTGTGGTTGATTTTCCTCCCTATTTTTTAATATGCCTTAGTAGAGATTTCACAACCAAGTTAAGAGGTTACTTGTCATATGATTGGTCACATATGTTTTTTAGAGCATGTTATGGTACTAGGGTAGCTATCAAATATGAAGCACTTGCTAATAGCCACATTGAGTCATACACACCAAGTGCCATAAATGAAAATTTGATCTTCCATGAACAAGATGATTTGGTGGCTCGTGATCCAAACATGTCATTAGAAGGTATTCCTGACATTATCTTTGACCAGTGGGAAACTGAAAGTTATTATGAATAACCATTCAATCATATGGATGTGGTTGGTATGGGAAATTATATTATGTTAGAATATGATGTTTTTATTCTAAATCTTGTAAAAGGTGAAAAGTAGCCAGATTTACAACAAGGTAATGAGTTATGTAAGCTTTATCTTGATGGTTCACAAAGAAAAGTAGGTGCTCGTGGTAGTGCCATGTTGATTTCTCCTAAGGATGAGAGATATTATTTCAATTTACATTTTTATTTTAGCTATACAAATAATATAGTAGAGTATGGAGTATTGTTGGGCTAGAAAGAAGAAAATCAATAATTTGTAGGTATTTGGGGATAGTGAATTGGTTGTTAATAAGGTACATAGTCTTAGTGTTACAAAAAATTAAGTGTTAAAGTTGTAAAAACACATAATTTGGGATTTGATTGAAGATTTTGAGGCTTTTAACATTGTTTTAGTTCCTAGAGAATAGAATAAACAAGTTGATAGGTTGACAACAATGGGGGCTGAATATGAGATCCCAAAAGAGGTAAAAAAATGTGCAAGTATAATAATATGTTAAAGTGGTTGTAAGGCATTTTGTACCTGACAATAATGTGTGTTGGAAAGTATTTGATATAAATGATCAAATAATTAATTTTCTGATGGAAGAAGTCAAGTTTTCAAATGGAAATTAAAAAAATTGCAACAACAAGATGATGACTAGTTATTACAGCTGAAAATGAATAATTTACCTAAGGGTTTGGTCACCTTTGAGTCAATTTTTAATACTGATGATCAAGATAGAGAATAAAAAAGCAACATCTTAGTCAAAGAAGATGATTACCAATCTGTTGAGACTATGAAAGACAAGTTTTTGATGCTTGGAAAGGTATGTACCAGTGAGGAATAACAAACTTATATTTTACTTTGTCAAGAATACAATGATGTTTTTTCATGGCAGTACCATGATTTGAAGGGGTTTGATCCCCAACTAGCCCAACATACTATAAAGTTGGAGCCTAATGCAAAACTAGTCAGGTATAAGCAAAACTTCCAAGCTGGAATATCGAATGAAAACAAAATTGGCCAAGCTCATTCAAGGTAATATAATTTTTCCTAACAAACAGACATCTTGGGTTTCAAATTTGGTACCTATTAGGAAAAAGAATGGTGATATCAAGTTATTGGTGGATTTCAAAGACCTCAATCGATCATCTTTGAAAGATAATCATCAACTGCCCTCTATGGAGAAAATTAGGCAATTTGTATCAGATTCTAACAGATTTTCACTCTTAGATGATTTTTTAGGCTATAACCAAATTCTGGTTAATGAAGAAGACCAATATAAAATAATATTTACTATCGAATAGGGTACCATGTCATACAGGAAAATGACATTTGGTCTTTCAAATGCTAGTGATACATTTCAAAAAGAATTGGAGATGGTATTTCATGGCCTCATGAATAAATTTGTACTTGTATTCTTAGATGATATTACTAGTTTCTCAAAGAATTTCAATAAAAATTTCAATCATTTCAAGAATATTTTTGAAAGATGCAAGGAATATGGAGTTTCATTGAATCCAAAAAAGTGCATATTTGTTGTCCACGAGGGAAAATTGATTGGACATGTTGGTTCTTAAAAGGGTTTACACTGCAAAATAGCTACCAGTACTCTTCAACAAATTCTAAAGAGAATCCAACTCAAAATAGAAAATTCCTAAGAGGACTAGACCAAATAACAAGAATTAAAAAATCCTTCTGCACTTTAGGCTCTACAAAACCAAGGTGGGTAAACCTCAATGTCATTCAATACCTAATTTACAAACTCACAACATGGCATTGCATAAATAAATATATCTTATATGAGGCATCAAACATGATAGGGATATATTAGATGATGGCTAATCACCCATTGAACGTCAACCTGCATGGAGCATAAGATAGGTAAGGACAACAAGCTTTGCATAAAACTAAATAATATCTTGTGATTTAATCAAGTTTTCAACAAGAAACCATAATGAATATGAGCAGACAACACATATGTAAAACACCACAACCATATGAGATCAATGCCTCATCCTATTGGGCCATGGAGTCAAGAAAAGAATAACATTATACAACATAATTTATCAATAGAAAATGATCTAAGAAAATTTGCATTATAACCTTCTTTAACTATAATCCCAACTAATCCTACTTATCAAATCCTTGCACATAACCAATAAATATGTAACTTCTAACAACAATTTAATTGATCTATTAGACAAAAGCATGAAATAAAAGCCACATATCTCACAACAAGAAACAAAGAGAGAATAACACTTTGTTTTATTTCTCTTAAAACTTAACTAGTTTGCACAATGGAGAGAACTGAATCAACATTATATTTCATTGACAAAACTCATGCTATCTCTGTCGTATAATATTAAAATAACTAACGACACCAAAAACTAGCAAAAGGATTCAACCCATATTCATAAAATTGTTTTATGGAAGATTTACAACACTACCCAAAACCAGAAAACTTGCTACTAGAACAAGATATGTTTGGAGCCAAGAGAATGGTCTACCAAAACAAAGAAGTGGAACCCTTAGAAAAGAGAGAAGAAAAGAATATATAGACAAAAGAAGGAAATTAGATTTGATCTGATGCTACCACTTGTCCCTCTTCAATTTGATTTTCCAAAATATCCTCTCCCTCTTTATCACTAATGACCCTGGGATTCCAAAATTAATTGGAATGCAACAAGCTTCAGGTCAAAACCTAAAATTGACCTGACAAGATTTTATACATAAAATCATCACACTAGCATATTATTCTATCTCTTAACCTTAAAAGGTGAAAAAACCGCTAGACGATGAAATCAAAAAGTCATGAGTCATGCCAATATCATGCCCCAAATGGGCCATCAAATTTGTAGAGTTGACTTGCATTAAAGATTTTCAATAATCTCTACAAACCCATTATTGACTGGCATTGTTGCAAAGAATGCAAGGATGTGATATTCTGAGAAACCTCTTTGCCTTTTTGTAGAGGTTACTACATAATTTTGAGGTCTAATTGACCTATTCTCCATCTTGCACCTCTCTGCAATGCCATTATCAGTAAGTATGAGAGTGTTAACCTTATGGATATTGAGTTTGTAGCACATTTTTTCTTTAAATATCCCTTTGTCTATCACTCTTCATTTAAATACCCCTCTGGCTATGATGCACATGGCTCCTTCCTTCTATCCCAATAAACTTCCTACAATTGTATCTTCATAATTTTTCCCATGTTCTAGAAGTCACATGCCTTCTTTAGAATATCCATTTCTACTAATATCTGAATAATGAAGTCTACTAGGAAGAAGAACTTATAACTTCTAAATTCATACACACTAGAAAAATCTTGTGACTGTACTCCTTGAACACCAAAAAATTTATTTGTGTGTAATAATATTCTACATATCTCTACCTTTATAGTATCAAATATCATTGTCAGCTCACTATAAACCTGAAAATCCTCATAATTTTATAGCCATAAGCGACCCCTTAATTCTTGTGCATTCCACATCAAACACCCGTAAATGGAAAACCTATCACGTCTATGTCCCTACTTCTGAAACTCTTCTTGCACTGTCATTTAAAAATCTCATGATAGTATGATGGCCTACCTCCATTTATTGAAACACCATGTGGCATCCTCCAACTAGTCTATCTAAACACCTTGCACCGCCTCAGTACAAACCTATTGTCACATGTTGCCATCCTAGGAAAATTTACTTTCCTTAGTCGATCGGGATCATGGGACCACAAAATTTTCCACTTGTCACTCCAAGGCCCGCAATCCACCTCAACCACACCCCCACATGTCACCATCTCATGATCCCATGGTAGATAAATATCGATCGAATTAGATCATGGGATCATAAGAACCATCAATGTCTTCCTCTCTTTGACCATCCCTTCACACATAAGCTCATCCTTATGAAATAAAAGTTGAACACCTTTTTTATTGGATCAAAACATTTGTTGGCTTCTAATTTAACAAAATTTGAACTACCTTGAATAGTGAAGACATGTATCTAGGGGTTAGCTAAACCACATGATTAATACATTCAAATAGGAACAAGGACCAACTAACAAAGCAATTAAGGTTTCTACACTTTGAACTCTGCAAAATTCAAGCAAGTAAACCTAGGATTAGACTTGTTTACTACTTAACATCACTTTTCACTAATCCTTAACAAAGCAAATAAATGCCCATAATTATTCTCTTATTTATGAAGTTCAAGTAATAATGTGAGAGCTAATCACACTATCAACTCACTTATAAGCTAAGAAGGAGCTTAACAATTCAAATCTACAACTTGAATTTAAAAGATTTGATTTAACTTTGATGTTTATCTTTGAGAGAAAATGAATATTGTCTTAACTACATTTTATTTGATCAGTACCTTATCCATTGGCCATTCTTTGAACTAATCCACACTGTGATAAAATGATCTATTCATTCAGGTTGCAAATGAAAACCAATTTTTACTTTAAACCCTCTTCTTACAAATCCTCTCCAATACATTATAATTCTATCAAATTATATTAAGCATTTACTTGACTCCTTGAGTAAAAAATAAATAATAATATGACATATAATTTAAAAAAAATTGCAACTGTGATCTTGAGCTCTTTGTTCACAAGACATAGAAAATTATAAAACATCACGACAAGAGACAAGATTTAGAGCTACAAATTTCTGTTGAATCCTTGTATTAACTTCCTTGAAATTCATACATCGCAGTATCTGACCAAACTCAAAATAACACACAAAAATGATTAGAACACCATCTATTTTTTATGCAGCGGCATCCTTGGTTCCTAAGGATTCTGGTAGACTCAGTTGCAGTGTTGGTCGAAGGGCTCGGTTGAAGAGATGTTGCTCGGTTGTCATGTTGGCTGATGGGCTCGGTCTTAGTTTGGCTCAGGTGTTGTGTTCGCCGAGGACCTCGGTCTTAAAAGGCAACTTAGTCATTGAAGGCACTTGGAAAAGTTTTGGTGCTCAGTAATTTTGGTGGTGCTTAGTCAATATGTGCTTGGTTATGCCTGACTTGCTCGATTATTTTGCTGGCACTCGATAGTTTGGGTTTTCCGGCTGGTGTTCTTGTAGATTTTATAGGCCGACTTGGTGCATTTAATTTGTGTAGTGTGTGTTGCATTCTCCTAGGTGAATCTAGAGGCCTACATGGAGAATTAATTATTTTTAAGGCTATTTGAGGGCCAACTTGTATTGCATTTAATAATTGTTTATTTTAGGAGCCGACTTGTGTTTAGAGTTATTTATTTCTTCCAGCCAACTTATGGCTGAAGAAGTGTATTTAAGGAAGGTTTGGGGTAGTTTTTGAGGGCATATTAGCAGAGTTAGTAGCTTGTGATCTTAGGAACAAGAAGTTTTCTTGGTGTCTTATGTGCATGAGTTTAGATCTTGTTGGGGTTCCTACCAGATTGTTATAGCCTATTGTTGCAGATCTGGCTAGCTAGGTGGTGCAGGAGCACACCGAGGCTAACCTCCATGCTTAGTAGTTTTGGATTGTACTTGACTCTAGCCAAGTCAAGAAGAATAGATTAGTTTTTTTGAAGACCGTAGAAGTTCATTTGTTATGTAGGCTAAGTGAGTTAGTCAATAGGACTAAGGTCACACAAATAGCCAATGTTGGTAGTTTTTAAATTCCTAGTGTTAGTAGTTGAGATAGAGTATTTAATGTGTCCTAAGCACATAGTGAGGTTGTAAAGATGCCATAAGGTCATTAATGGCCTTGGATCCTTGAAACAAAGGAGGTTAGTAGTCCTAAGAAATAGGATTATGGCATAAGTGAAAGTTGCCAAATGTTGCAAAGAAGTTGTCATGACAACATTTGCAATTATTGCAAATGTTGCATGCAACTTGGTTATCCTTGGATCCCCTTGAGTTTAGGAGGTGGAGATTGACCAATAGGCCCTAAAATGAAGGAGATGGAATCTACTATTAGCCAAGACTCTAATCTCGAGGTTACACATGCATTGTAATAGTTTCTGAGTATTGAATAGAGCTTTGTAATAGTGTTACAATGAATTTCTCAAGCTTTTGTGTTGACAGTCATGTGTTATGGATTGAAAGTGCTAAGTTAGTGATTGCATAGTGTTCTTTGATTATTTTTAAGGATTTTTCATTTAGTAATCTAGTTGATTTGAGTAGATATACTATGTCGGTTAAATTGTTCTTGATTTAGAGATCTCACTAGTTCTGTTCTGACTAGTCTGAGTATTCATGGCTCCCCCATGAAATCTAGCCATGGGAAACACCTATGGGTAGATGGAAATGCAAGGGGATTCATTAGTGTTTATAACTTTAGGATTAGGAGGCATGAAATTTTGGAGATCTATTTTTAATGCTAGGCCCTAGGCGAGCAAACAAAGCCTGGTTAGAGGTCTAGGTTGTGAAGAAATAGAGATTTCTTGCAGTGTAGGAAAGTACAGTACGGGTCTAGTACTTTTTCAAGAATTTTATCATCATATCATAATATACTATGAGGATTGAGCTTGTTTTAATCCATTAGATCAAGGTTTAAGCAAGATTTGTACAAGGTTACAGTCGGTCCTAAAAACTAGGCCTATTAGCCCTAGTTGTCCTAGATTGTAGGAAGGCATTGTACGGATGACCTAGACAAGAAAAACTTGCAAAATCCTTTGAAACTTCCAAATGGGTATCCGAATCTGGTTTTATATTCTTAGGGTCTTTGGAAAAGTCTTTCAAGAAATAGGAAAAAGCCTCTGCAAAAGGCTACAAGGATTAGGCCTATTTTTAAGGTCTCTAAAGGATGAACTATTGAAGTTGGTAAGAGTATGATTGAAGATCTTTGTAGAATGGATCAAATTGGCAATATTATGAATTTTTTCTAGATGGAGAGCACCCCTGCAATAAAGAATGAAGTTTGTGAAGAATTGGCACTTAGAGCTTTCTAAGTGAGTAAGAAGGATTGAACTATTTATAAGGTGTTAGTCTTCTAAGGTGAAGCAGAAGAGTTAAGAACTCTTAGAGAAGAGTTAGGATTGGTGTTAGTTAATCATCTAAACCAATTAAGACCTAGAGGAGGCTAGGTTCCTAGAAGTGACTAGCTAGGTCTCTTAAATGCAGTGCAAGCAAGCCTTAGAACACTCACATCATATTGGTATCAGAGCTTGAATTGATTAGGCTTATGGTGGATGTTGCAGCCTACTAAATCAGTGGGAGAAAATACACCAATTGGATCAGTAGAAGACAAAACCATGGTGACTAATGCTGAGTTAGCCAAGAAGGTCGAGGAACAAGAAGAAGATAACAAGTTGTTAAGGGAAAGACTAGTTCAAATGGAGCAGCTCTTGGGTGAAGTCCAAGACAAAGCTGATAAGGTCAAGGAAAAAATTAAACAAAAGGAAGAAGCTGAAGCAAGGGAGAAGAAATTAGAGTAGGAGGAGGAAGCCCCAACACCTGACCCTATTCTTCCTGAAGAGCCATTCTTAAAAGCATTGAAGGCATTGAGTGGAAAGGCTTTGGAAGGTGTGTCACTATTTAATGGAAAAATGGATCCAGATTTAGTTGTGGATTGGATTGATAGCATTGAGAACCATTTTGAATGTGATGGTATCTCTGAGGCACAAAAAGTTGTGGTGGCCAAGTCTAGACTAAGAGGTTCAGCTCTTACTTGGTGGAAGTTTGTGCAAACTAAGAGGGAAAAGGATGGAAAAGGTCCTATAGTGACATGGAAGGGCATGGTATCCAAAGTGAAGCAGACTTACCTTCTTGATGACTATGAATTTCAGCTTCATAGGAGGAGACACAATCTTAGACAAAAATATTGAGATGTCCAAGCATATACCGAGGAGTTTCAAAAGCTATGTTTGAGATCTAAGGTAGTTGAAGAGGAAAGCATCAAGCTTGCAAGGTACTTGAATGGCCTCAAATGGTCTATTCAAGAAGAGATGAGTCTAGCGAACTTCAAATCCATTCACCAATGCTATCAAATGGCCTTGAAGATAGAAGAGAAAAGTAGAAGGAAACAAGAAACCTCAAAAGGAAAAGGTAAAGGCAAGGATAGTAGAGGGCAAAGAGGTGGCTATGGTGGAAGAAGTTTTGAATCAAGGACTCAGGGAGACATAAAATTTAGTGAGAAGCAAGATGGAATCTCAATTAGATGTGGTAGAGGAAGGATTTCTAACTCTATCTCTAGAGGAAGAAGTGGTGGACAAAGAGGAAGAGGCAACTACTTTGCCAATATGAAGTGCTACCATTGCAATCAAATGGGGCACCCTACCTATAGATGTCCAGAGAAAGGTGGATCTTCACAAGGAGGTGATAAGAGAGCTAACCTAGTCCAAGATTACTCTAATGCAGCAAAGAAGCATGCTAGGGTACCATTGAATTAAGAAGAGGGAGAGAATCTTATGATGAGGAGAACTTTGATCAAGGATTCGGTGAAGGAAGAGCCAAGCCAAAGGAGGTCTTTGTTTAGGATAAAGTGCAAGATGATGGGGAAAGTATGTAGGGTCATCATTGACTCAGGCTCTACTAACAATATTGTGTCAGAGGAAGCAGTCAACAAGCTAAAGTTGACAAGGATACCCAACATCAATCCTTACAAGGTCACTTGGCTCAATAAAGGCCAACATGTGTTAGTGAATGAACAAGCATGGGTGGAGTTATCCATTGGTAGGTACAAAGACAAAGTTTTATGTGATGTGTTGCCTATGGATGCATGCTATTTTCTCCTAGGTAGACCTTGGCAATTTGACCTCCAAGCCATATATGATGGAGGAAAGAATTCTTATTCTTTCAAGAAGGACAATGTGACCTTCAAAATACAGCCTTTATTGGAAGATGCTAAGGTAAAGACAACAGGTCCAAATGTGCTTATGGTGGGTGAAAAGGAGTTTTTACAAGCTATGGAAGAGAGTGAAGGTATTGGCTATGCATTGGTGTTAAGACCAAAAGAGGGAGATGAAGACAAGGTGGCTAAGAAGATAGAATTACCAAAGGAAATTCAAGGCATGTTGCAGACTTACCAAGGTATTGTAAGTGATGGAAAACTATCAGCCTTACCCCCTAAAAGAGCCATTAGTCATAGGATAGACCTTACCCCAGGAGCTACCCTACCTAACAAAGAATCCTACAAGATGACCCCTCAACAAAATGAGGAAATAGCAAGACAAATACAAGAACTCCTAAACCAAGGCCTAATTAGAAAGAGTATTAGTCCATGTGTCATACCCACTATACTTGCACCTAAAAAGGAGGAACTTGGAGGCTTTGTATTGATTCAAGGGCTATCAATAGGATAACTATAAGGTATAGGTTCCCTATCCCTAGGATTGAAGACTTAATGGATTGTCTAGGTGAAGCTAAGTACTATAGCAAGATATAATTGAAGAGGGGATATCACCAAATAAGAATACATGAAGGAGATGAGTGGAAAAAAACCTTCAAGACCAATGAAGGGCTATATGAATGGCTTGTCATGCCATTTGGATTATCCAATGCCCCCTCCACATTCATGAGGCTCAAGAATGAAGTTCTCAAAGACTACATAGGCAAGTTTGTGGTAGTATATCTAGATGATGTATTGATTTATAGCAAGATAAAGAGTGAGCACCTAGAACACCTTGAGGTTGTTTTCAAGAAGCTACATGATGAGAAGTTGATGATCAACTTGGAGAAGTGTGAGTTCATCAAAACAGAGCTAGTGTACCTTGGATTTGTCCTATCACATGGCAATCTAAAAATGGACAAAAGTAAAGTGGAGGCTATCATGAATTGGCCTACTCCAAGGACAAAAATAGAGGTAAGGAGTTTTCATGGCCTTGCACAATATTATAGGAAATTCATGAGGCAATTTAGTGCAATTTGTGCTCCTATGTTAGATACTATCAAGGGAGGAATGAAAACCAAGTTTGTATGGAATGAACATGCTAATAAGAGCTTTGAGTTGCTAAAGGAGAAGATAGCTACCCAACCTATTTTAGTGTTTCCAAGCTTTGAGAAGCTTTTCACCATTGAGTGTGATGCTAGTAATGTGGCTATTGGGCTATCCTAAGCCAAGAAGGCAAACCGGTGGCTTTCCATTCAGAGAAGTTAAGTGAAGCCAAGAAGAAATACTCTTCATATGACCTTGAGATGTATGCATTGGTCCAAGCTCTAAGGAAATGGATGCATTACTTGCTTCCCAAGGAGTTCATTGTATATTCAAACAATCAAGCACTTAGTTTCCTGAATTCACAAGAGAAGCTGAGTCACAAGCACATGAAGTGGGTTGAGTGCCTATAATCTTATACCTTCAATATCAAACACAAGAAAGGTGTCCTCAATAAGGTGGTAGATGCATTGTCAAGAAGAGCTCTCACAATTTAGGAGATTCAGTTGAAGAGCATGGGAATAGATCATTTCAAGGATCTATATGGTGATGATGAAGATTTTGCAGACATATATAAGGTATGTGATGAATACAAGAATCATTTTCATAGTAGATATGCTGAGTATACTTTACAAAGTGATCTTTTGTTTAAGGGGAATCAATTATGTGTTCCTAGAGGCTCTATTAGAGAGAATTTGATTCAAGAAAAGCATAATGGTGCTTTGAGTGGTCACTTTGGGATCACTAAGAATCAAGAACTTGTTTCAAGGTTCTATTATTGGCCAAGGATGAATCTAGATGTTAGGAGATATGTGGAAAGTTGTGTGGTATGTAAAAGGCCAAGGGACCTTCTACAAATGCAGGTCTTTATCAACCACTACCTATTCCTACTAGGCCATGGGAATGCTTGAGTATGGATTTTGTAGTTGGGTTACCCAAGACAAGACAAGGTATGGATAGTGTTTATGTGGTTGTCGATAGATTTAGCAAGATGGCTCACTTTGTGCCATGAAAGACCACTAATGATGCTAGTCAAATAGCCTCTCTTTTCTTCAAAGAGATAGTGAGAATCCATGGGTCACCTATCAGCATTGTGTTAGACAAAGACACTAAATTCATGAGTCATTTTTGGAAGACTTTTTGGCAAAGGTTAGGCACTAACTTGTCCTTTGGATCAGCCTAACATCCCCAAATTGATGGTGAAACTGAGGTTGTCAATAGAAGCCTTAGAAATCTACTAAGGTGCTTGACCAAGGAGTATGGTCAACAATGGGATCAGTTGATTGGGCAAGCTGAATATGCCTACAATGACACTATAAATAGATCCACAAGGAAAAGTCCATTTGAGATAGTCTATGGACTACATCCTAGAGGTGTCTATGAGTTGAGAGATTTGAAAGATGGAGTGAAGGGAAGTGGATATGCTGATGACTTTGCATATGCTATGCAGGAGATACATGAAATAGTGAGGAAGACTTTGACTGAGAACACCATGAAACATAAAGCCAAGGTGGATGAAAGTAGAAGGATAATTCAGTTCAATGTAGGTGACCTAGTTATGGTGCATCTTAACAAGTCAAGACTTCACAAGGGAGTCCCTCACAAGTTACAAATGAGGAGGATAGGTCCCTATCCTATCTTAGCTAAGTATGGTGATAGTGCATTCAAAATTGAATTGCCAGAAGATAGTGAACTATCTCCTTCAACATTACAGAGTTAGTCCACTATAGAGGACCACAACAAGATATGGATCAGAATCTTCATGAAGAGATCAGAGATGTTGACGAGTTGCAATTATCTACTGCTACACTCACAGGAGCTGACAATGTGTTGGACACTAGAGTCTATAAAAAGACTAGAACTAAAGACTATAAGGAACATCTCATAAAGAAGCATGGGCAAATGGATGCTGATGCAGTATGGATAAAGGAGTCAGAGTTCAAGAAGATGGGGATTTATCCTAGCATCCTCAATCCAAGGGTGGATTGATCTTTTTGTTTTGGGGAGGATGGTGCAGGAGCACACCTAGGCTAACCTCCATGCTTAGTAGTTTTGGATTGTACTTGACTCTATCTAAGTCAAGAAGAATAGATTAGTTTGTTTGAAGACCTTAGAAGGTCATTTTCTATGTAGGCTAAGTGAGTTAGTCAATAGGACTAAGGTCACACAAATAGCCAATGTTAGTAGTTTGTAAATTCCTAGTGTTACTAGTTGAGATAGAGTCTTTAATGTGTTGTAAGCACATAGTGAGGTTGTAAAGATGCCATAAGGTCATTAATGGCCTTGGATCCTTAAAAAAAGGATGTTATTAGTCCTAAGAAATAGGATTATGGCATAAGTGAAAGTTGCCAAATGTTGCAAAGAAGTTGTCATGACAACATTTTCAATTATTGCAAATGTTGCATGCAACTCTGTTATCCTTGGATCCCCTTGAGTTTAGGAGGTGGAGATCAGCCAACAGGCCCTAAAATGAAGGAGATGCAATCTACTATTAGCCAAGACTTGAATCTTGAGGTTACACATGCATTGTAATAGTTTTTGAGTATTGAATAGAGCTCTGCAATAGTGTTACAGTGAATTTCTCAAGCTTTTGTGTTGACAGTCATGTGTTATGGATTGAAAGTGATAAGTTAGTGATTGCATAGTGTTATTTGATTATTTTTAAGGATTTTTCATTTAGGAATCTAGTTGATTTGAGTAGATATACTATGTTGGTTAAATTGTTCTTGATTTAGAGATCTCACTGGTTTTGTTCTGACTAGTCCGAGCATTCATGGCTCCCCCATGAAATCTAGCCATGGGAAACATCTAAGGGTAGATGGAAATGCAAGGGATTCATTATTGTATATAACTTTAGGATTAGGAGGCATGAAATTTTGGAGAGCTATTTTTAATGCTAGGCCCTAGGCGAGCAAACAGAGCTCGCTTAAAGGTCTAGGTCATGAAGAAATAGAGAT